>UZAF01016650.1:9570-36521 GCA_900617895.1 Haemonchus placei
CATCAGCATTCCTAAGACGGGGTCGATTAAAGCCTAAAGAGTTTGTCCATCAAGATGTCAAGCCCTGACTAAGCTTTCGCCTTACTTAACAACCATTTTCTTTATTCTATTCATTCTTTCTTCTTGTATACATAGTACTGAGTTGCCTAGTATACTTCCCTCTCTAAGAGTATGAGAAAAGGGGAGAACGGAACAATCTTTTCCGTTTTTTAGAGAAAAGGGGACCACTTTTCCCCGTTTTTTGAACAATCAGGATTAGTAGTTCTGCCGTGTATGTTGGCACCAACACAGAGGAGACACTTTCATCCCAAGGTTGAGCAAACCAATGAGTCCGGTGGGTATCCCAGTAGTGACTGTTCATGACTCATATATTGTCCACCACACCTCTTGAGGTTTCTGTTCAACATGGTGAATATTAAGAAAATTCAGAATGGCTAATATTAAGAAAGGAAGCCTAGTGTGATATCCCGGGTGCATGGGGATCAGGAACCTACCTCTGTTCTCATACTTTTAGGATCCAGTAATATTTCAATAGTAGTAGAAAAACTAGATGAATTTTGTTTTTTTCCCAACATTAACTCAACGGTACTGCTCAAATGTGACCACATTCTTCATTTTCTTCACACTTATACATAAACCTTCGTTGCAGTTCATTTACCTCCTGGTATTCATTTCATTTCGGCCTTCAATCAGGATCTCTCCAAACTCGCCGCCGCATTATTATTAGAATTGCCAAGCATTAAGAGGACTATGACCGCGATTCCCCCTCCAATGAAACCCATAAATGCGCCATCGGTAACTGGGTCAAATGAGTCCACAGGCCGTAGGTCTTCTTTGCCTCGGATTCCAGTCACTTCACTTCACATCTACCCCTCCGAATGGTTAGTTTCTGATATTCCGGGACCGAAATAACATGATTTGTTATGCTATCGTGTTTCCATGAAGTTCGACTTGATGCAGAAAATCTCCTCCTCGCATGCTGCTCTTGCTCAAATCCTTCTCCATTTAGCCAAAATAGAGCCAATCAGCACTATTCAGTGACAATTTTGCCTATCGAGCCCAGTGACGAAGGGAGTTTCGAAGGAAGCATGACCCCCTCATCTGTCGTCGACGATGTTTGCCCATCAGTATTCGGTCGGCTAGCTCAACTGGCAACATGAAATGGAACATTAGCCGTTTCAATGATCCGCTTACTTAGCACTTGATCCTCCCTAATTTGGCCTGACTACCAGTGGCTGTCGATTTCCATCGCTTTCGTTGGGATGAATTCCATTTCATGTCCTCTAACTACTTTTCAAGATCCTATGAATCCTCCTGCTTCGATCCTCTCTATCAGTTCGACGGCCCAAATAGGAAGTGGGTCTGAAAGATTAACTAGTTTTGCGGAAGCACTCCCTTTCCAGTAGAGCTCAGATGTTACTCGCTCTGAATTGTCGTATAGCACCATTAAGCCCTCCTTCATTGTAGCATTTATCCCAAAGTCTGGCATCCTTCTGAGGACAAGCTCAGGTTGATCAAAGTGGGAGAGTTTACCTCAGATCTTGGGAGTCACTGTTATCCCCTTGCACGCCTTTTCCATTCTCATCCTCATTCTTATCCTTCCTATCCCTCCTCCTCTAACTCAGGCACTGAGAGGGAAAATTGCCAAAATTGTAAAGCCATTCTGGCGTACACTGCAAAAAAACATCAAAATTTGAAAAAATTAGTCGGTGGGTCTATTTTTTTGACTTTACTATTGAGAGTCGGAGGTGCGGTGCAATTAAGCTGGAGCAAGTCTCAGGAGACTGGTAACTCAGGAACCCACTGACCACTCGTAATCAAATTTTACTTTAGAAAACAGAGGTCCAGTCTGTTCCCTACATGGGTACAACTCCCTTACATCCCTCCTCCAGGAGAAAGCTTGGAAAAGTCGCTTGCTAGAGGCCCTCGGCCGTGCCACGATAGTCATAGAGTTTGTGACTTCATGGATCTCTTAGAATGTGCAAAAAAGCTAGTTACTCAAGAGGGAGCTTCACTGAATGAGATCCATAGGGAGTTAGTTGGTTGCTGTTGTTGTTGTGCATACATGTTTTGTTGATCTGATATTGCCGTAAATTTAGAGCGTTGTTTTCGATGGCTATGTGCCACGACGACGACTGCAGTCAGTCTTGTCGACGACGGGTACCCATTCCCCCGTCAACGCCTACTTCCTTCCAAATGACTGCTACTACTTACTTCTGCTACTGTGTAGGGTTTACAAGTTGCAGCATCCCCAAAAAAAATTGCCGCTCTCTTTAACACATTCATTTCGACTGTAGGAGAAGATGGACGGATTTGGCTTAATGGTAGTCATACAGTTGATTACCAGTTGTGCTACTGCTAAGTAAGGGGCCATCTGTGACCTTAAATCTGAGGACGCTTCACCACCCCTCAACCTCCTTGACAATGTCAGTTGGCTAACGAGTTTTTGGCTCTGTAGTTCATTTTTTATACTAATTAAGAACATTTTACTTTGATTACATTTAGCGCCATTTTACTCGAGAATGGAGACAATTTTAACTGTAAAAACTTGTTCTACTTCAGAGCGCAAGCAATTTCTTGATGATGAATTAAGGCTGAACTTTGAGTTGTGAGACTTCGATGTCGTTGACACGAGTCCCCCTCCATCGCCATCTCCCACATCTTCCCTGAAAAATATGGAGGATGTCTAGGAGGAGCACGGGCAGGAGGATGGTGTGCACGGTTGAATTAGGCGATTGAAACACAAAGATAATCGAAATCTACTTAGTAACCGTCCAATACAATTCCTTTCTCTCTTTTGTTAGTAAAACCACTTCACTCTAATTTACTAAATGGAAACTGCCCCTCATGCCCCTTCTCGGTCACGATCATATATTTTGCGTAGCTATCTTTGGGAAAGCTATTCTTCTCTGTATATTTGGAGAAAAACCCAGAGCTTCTGAAGCGCGTGGGGCCATTTCGAAAGGTAAGTAAAGTACGAAACTAGAAAAGTTTTGAAAAATAGCAAGCACTGTGAATTTTAGGCGGTCAGCAAGGCTGGCGCTACTTATTTTTTTCAGAATACGTCATGCAGTATCACTTACAACTAGTTAACAGCACGATCAGCAGGAGTTACCTGTGAACCCTGTGAACATCTACATTCTTCTCTTTCCATCACAGTCATAGTTTCAATTACCTCAAAGATCTCCTTGCAAGCTTTATAGGGTATAAGATGAGGAGCAAGGGTTACTGAGTTGGGCACATTTTTTGTGACACGGAAGGGCCTACGGTTAATCCCTCCATTAGTATTCAGTGGCAGTAGAAGTTTGGTTAAACGAAGCGTCAGAAATTTTTTTCTACGGTGTATACGAACCTTCCTCCACCTTTGAAGATTAGTACGCACACCTAATCTCTGGGTGGTCGTTCTAGCACTACAGCTCTTCAGATCGTGGCCTATGACGATGGCAAACTTCCCGAAATGTTAGCCCTACAAAGCCAAAAAACTTGGAAAGGCTGAAGCAAACAAGCATACACACTTTGAGGATTCAATTTAAAAATGGCCCTTTCTTTTAGCACTCTGAGGACTCGTTGAGGACGGGGAAGATGAAACACTTTCGCGATTTATAGTTTACTACCATGAAAAATCCCTAGCAGACATTGCAGCCCATTTTTGCATACCGACGAATACGACCTTACGGGGGAAGGGATCCCTAATACCTCAGGTCGTCTCAGGCGCTTATTAACATGTACTTATGAATAGTTGCCCTATAAATTCGATTTTTCTAGTGTAACAGTGATATTATAAGTTTTGTACTCACAAGTATAAGTCATACACAAAGTATGACTACTCAAGTATACACAAGTTTCCATTTTCCGTAATCTCTTTAGTTGTTAGCTGAAGCTGACTTCAGGACAAGAAACTGATTTACAGGCGAGCCGTCTGACAGCTGGTTAAAATATTGTACCTTCCTATGAGTTTATACCTGTATGTCAGCGCTGTGATTCAATTGTTGTTTACTGTTTACTTCGATTGTTTACTCGGTAACTTTGTTTTTACAAGTTTAGAACAGTTACCAAGTCAGTGCTGCTGAGTTGGGTAGGTTAAAGTGAAGTTGTTATTCAACGTACATGAATCAAGGGAGAAATTAGAGAGTCAATAAAAAACAGAAAAGAGGGGATTTTTTACGAAACCTCTTTCCGCCGAGTGTAACTCGTCCACATCGCTTTCTAAACTTAACTAGTATTGTCCAGCGAAGTAATGTCCATTGAAAACGACCACGGATTAGGATTTTGTCCATCCCATCATCAAGTTGGCTCGAATATGCTGTGGGCCACTTTCACATGCTACGACTTCAACATAATATTCTATTCTTTTTTGTTTCCCTCCTTACTCTCCTACCTTCTCAACACGGTCATTCGACCGAAAAGTGCATTTGTATGGGAGGGAGTATAGGGAGGGAGACCTGGGTGGGTGGTGGGTGACTCGTTATTGTGTGACTCGTTTTCGGCCGCTGCTCCATTTACCCGATCCAGATGGTTGTCATTGTTATGGTCATTGACGTCATACTACTGTCACTCATCTTTCAACCCTGTGATTCAGATCGTTCCCAAATGGAAATCCATAGCGATAGGAGCGATTCCAATGTGAAGCCTACCTTCGGATTACCTTCCAATTATGTAATGAGAGCTCGGCAATTAGGATTTCCCCCCATCGAGGTAGATGACGACGACGATTATGGAAGCCAATCGACTAAGATTGCTAGGTTACCAGTAATTTGACCATTAGAAATTTACCTGCTGGACGTCTTTCCTTCGGCTATCAAGTTGACTGGACGAATTTTCTCGAGGAAACGGTAAAAGCACCATCATAATTCCACCGTACCTTCCCATATATAGATCCCGAACAAACCCTCAATTCTCTATGGCTATCACGCAAAGGGATGGAATAACCGAAAATCCAAAGGACGTCTTCAATAACCCACATAATTCAATATCTTCAAGGCTGTGCTTTTTTTCTCGTCAACGAGAGAGTCAAACAAGGACGTTCTATAGAATGACCATAATTTCTCGTTGCTACGGCGTATAATCTAGTTTTTTATAAAAATAGAACTCTGAGTGTATGGAATGAACCTCAACTTACTTCATAACTGCAGTAAAAGAAGTAAGAAAGAACGATCGAAGTTGACGTTTTAGTGGGGCCCACTCCAGCTCAACGAAGAGGTCCGTTATCCCAGCGGGCTGGCAATAATATCCCAAAATACCTTTCAGAGCTCGATTTGACTTTAGCTGGACCGGAATTAGGAAGATGCCGTTATATGAGGTAATTGGAAGCCCTAGTACTTTCGGAACTGTTGAATTTCCTGAAAAGCACGGGACTTCAGCTGCCAGCCCTTCTCTTAGACACATCGATTTTTACTTTACATGCTGTGGTTTTCCGCATGCCACTTATTTCTGAGGCTGCTTTCTTTTCGAAGCCTGTCGGTTCAAAATTTATTTTTTCATTTATTTTTGTAGGAACAGGGTTTATTAATAGCTTAAATTGTTCATGAGTACAAAAGGAAAACTATATTTCAATTATATCAGCCTTGAATCAGTAGGGACTCCATTATCAACAGCTATAACCTGTTACTAAGGATTACCAACACCTGTAACTTGTAACTAATATTGATGATAGAAGAATAAGGTTAGTGAACTATTAAATTTAATTACTCGTGAGTACGGAAGGAAAACCACTTTTAATTTTTACTAGCCTAGAACTGTAGGAAAATCATTAGAGGCTTACCAACAGTTATAACTTATTATCATTCTTTATTATAGAAGAATCTAGTAGGTAAACTGCAATCCTCCATTTTCCACCTGCTTGCCCATTTCTTCATGTTTACGTGACGTGCTCGGCAGAGTTCAAAGACGCTTCTGAGGCGCGTTCAACTTGAACCCTCACTTAGGTGGATCGCTCCCCCTCCTCTATACTTATCCTCCTCTTCGGGTGCTTTCTGCTTTCTCAATTCATGCAACTACTGAAAAGCGAAACTTTGCTAGTCGAAACTTTTCTTTTGAGAGATCAAATTAATCCGAAGCTTAAGAGCTTTGGCGAGGCGCTTTGCGACGTTGCCTTCAGCCCGGCCATTCATTAACTTCTCGTGGATTTATTGGGCAACAAATGGTTGAAGAGGCATTCATGGTCGGTTTGGGAGGAATCATCGAAGACTTCTGCACAGAGGGAATTACTTTAAATCTGGTTACTACATAATATCAACTCTTTGCTCGTCTTGTTCTGCAATCGGATCTTCTCCCTACTCTCTACTACATCTCATTAAGTAGTACTACACGAACAATATTCTCAGGAATGTTTCATAAGGCTTATAAGGAATTCTTGGATTGTGCACTTTACATTTTCCTGCTTTAGCCTAGCGACGATGTTCTTTCATTAGTACGAGTACTTGTTGTAAGGGAGGGAACAAAACGAACGTTCACTATCACTCCCCAACTATCCTTTACTCTATTTAACCGACAATTCGGTAGAGAATCGTTGGAAAGTAATCTTCCCTATGGAAATCGGTATAGAAAGGTGAACTTCAGTGAGAACTTCGATTGTCGGTTCGTAAATTCATCTGAGTCCATTCAAGATGTTGGCTCCGATTCCTCCTGACCTCTTTCTATAGGTGGAATAGCTTCAAGTAGGTGGACATGGAATAGTGCCAGGTAGCGTCACTACTAGACGTATAGTCCGAGCATTGAGTCCCGGCTCGAGCCCATCTAGGCTGAGCAATCCTTCCAAGGTGAGTTACCTGGTAACAAAGAGTGAATGCACTCACTCGGAGAGAAGTACACTACAGGGCTGGAATAATTAGCTTTCAAACGCTGCTATGATCCTAAATGGAAGGTGAATGTGTTGGCGCATCCCGAACTGGGATTGATCGAAGTTAAAAAATTTTGTATTCTAGCTTCATAGTTACAAGTATATGTCCAATAAGAAACCAAGGTAGACCGACATATACGTAGGTTTTGACGGCAAAGAGAGCCTCGTAGATATGATTGAGTTAGGGTTTCAATTTTCCGTCGGAATTGACCAACTGCCAGCGGATACACATCTCACTATAATTGTCGTCGTCCAATGAAAGAGTTTTCCCCCTATTCCACTCCGATTATGGCCATATTACTCCAGTAACAGGACGTTCTTGACCAGATCTATGCTACCCTAACTTCTACGGTACCCCCCTCACACTCGACGAGCGTATTTTGCATAATTTCATCACGGTTGAAGCACACATTTGTCGTTGGGAGGGACGTAATCTCGCGAACTTTTCCCGTTTCAAGTGCTTTAGTATGCATGTAGATATGCACGAAGTAGACTAAAGGTCTGATCGGTGCGAACTTTTTCTTTTTACTTCTTTATTATGTATTTTCGCCATAAAAAACATTCAAAGTAAACGGTTACTACTAGGAATAGCACACACACACAAACACATCTAAAGGCGCTATTTCTAGTCGGCTGAAATATGATCCTCAGCAAGAGAGTAGAGAATTTCAGCGAGTCTTTTTCATTCTCTGATTTCAATCTATAGACGCTGAACTACATCAACAAGTTTTCTTTTTTTATTTCAATTTATTATATTTTCAAAAGCTCTCAATTTCGAAGTTGAGGGGTACTCTCGAAAGCTAGAAAGAATAGTATACTGGAATGGCGAAAAAGCTCTAACCTGTTTGACAGGTGTGCAAACAAGTAGAACGGCAGCTTTTGTCAACAGATTCTTTTACTTCTTAAGTTAGTCTTCACCGTGGAAGCTTCGAACAAATGTTTGTTTCAATGCTTACAATATGCTCTCGTTTTAACATCCCCTAGTTAGCCCGTTTTCATAATAGACCTGTCATAACACGAGTGTAAAGCTCTACTGTCGTTTCAAAGAATCTGGGGGGGCAATGACCCCGCGGGGGTGTTGATGATCCCAAGAATTATCAAATTATTTATTTATTTACTTATTTCAAATTTCTTTATTTATCGACCTTCTTAGAAGTAAGCCAGAAGATCCTTTTCATAGCTCGAAATCCATGGTTCAATTGTTAGTTGTGGGTCAAACTGGGTGCCTACATTGGAAGGTCTTCTAGGGAAAGGGTAAGGTACTCCAGGATAGGGACTTCCTCAGTCTCGCACTTAGGGTATAGCCCTTCTCAAAGGGCCGAGAGTACAGGGTCAAGAGCCAAAGTCTGAGGTTAGACCTATATTTGCTGAGCCCTTCTTAGTTCTTAGTTATAATATTCTAAATTACTATTTAACTCCTTTATGCAATTCAAGCAGTAAATACGTACTTGTGGAGATATGCGCAGTTTTCGAATATATTTTATTGAATTTATAGAGTTTGGGTAGTTTTCTGAAGGACTTTTCGCAGTGAAAACTTCTCAATATTTGGTGTGCGCCGTTGGATCAATTGAAGACGACTTGGAGTGTAATTATAAGTGCGTGGGAATAAGCTGTTTACATTAGGATTTATAAATCATCTCCCTAAATCGCTTCGCGTAGACATCATCATTATATCGTCATCATTGTCGCCATCCAGGCAGCCATCGTCACCATCGTCGTCGTCGTTGTCGTCGTTGTCGTCGTCATGTCGTCGCCGTCGTCGGCATGTCGTCGTAGATTGTTTATCCGAAGCGTATCTTCATCGAGCGCCAAGTAGTCTTGGCATGTTGTTCATGCGAAAATCGCGTCGTGTGCCTCGATTGCCTAGTGGACCGCCCAGTTTGAGTCCTCCGTCCGTCCCTCCGTAGTAGTTTTCGGGCTCGTTCGAATGTTCTTGGCCGCTAATTCGCGTACATCGTCGCCTTCGCACAACCACCCTCAATGGCCATTGCGGCGACATCCATCAACATCTTCTCTTCAAAGCAGCAACTCATCCATCCATTTATTTTCATGTTCACAGCAAGGGTGTTCAGGGGTCATCGTCGCGCTTGCACTTCCAAATGGCAGCTACTGTACGTACGACTTTCTGTCTGTCCTTCGGTAGCTGAAAAAAATGTGTCAACGGATCATTGTTGGTATAGCTGCGACAGTTCCGCGGCTGACAGAAAAGCGCTCATTGATCTGAGTTTTCGCCGTTTCATCCTCTTCCAATTGTTTACGAACGATCCTCTCTCGGTAGATGTGACTATGCCTGTTCATATATGGCCAGCTCTACGTTGAGGCTTCTTCTCAGCTTTTCCCATGTATTGCTTGTTGTCTGCCAGTGAGTAGTGAGTGATACACTCTCATCTCCCGATTTGTATATGATGAGGTTAAGTGGCCTCGTGCAAACATTGCTCATTCGATAATATGTGACTCCAGACTACTCCAATCAAGATCATCAAACTTCTGTATCGGATACTTTGGTATTTTTACAAGTTATTTCATCATGCCATCTACTAAATTACTCGGGATCACTCATTATCATTCTTGATCACTTTTTATCAAAACTTCTTCCGCAGCAAGTATCTCAAATACGTTAGCGTGCAGAACTCAAGATCAAGACATAAATAGTACTATACCCACTTATAACCGAAGCTATAAATATAACTTTCATCAATTACTTCGAAGTACTACTTCTCGAGTATGCACTAGGATTACTGAGCTATGATACTTGCTAGTACCATTTACTGCAAGAGTTACTGTCGTCCTCAGGTTTTGTAATCTGGTGCATGCAGTAGAATTCCTTTGCACTGTCGTAGTTTCAAACTCTGTCTTTGGGATCTTCACAGAGTAAATACTTTGTTTGCTCGAATTTGGATTAAAGACGATGATAATCCGTTTACGACGGTGGCTTCTCTCTAAACGTCGCCTATTTGTACTGTTCTCAGTCTGTCATCCAGGCAGCAGTCCATCCTTCGCTATTCCTCCGTTGGCCTCTTTAGGAGGCTATTTTTATGTGTAATTTGAGATACTCTGAGCAGATCTCTAGTCATGGTTTCCAGTCTAATTACCAGTTTCGAGCCTATGATTACTGTGAAAAAAGGTCGAGCGCACATCTCTCTTCTCCCCACTTCAACAGCTTCGCTCAAGTACCATTTTGTAAGTGGTGGTAATCGAGATGTCAGTTTTCCATCTGCTAATTATCACCTACTCGCGCAATTGCCTTTTTCATCCTTATCCCATCATGGACCAAGGGTCAAATCTTCGAAGTAAGAACAGTAAATTTAGATGTATCGCCTCCTTTAGCCGACTACTTTACTGGTTATCTTATAACCGACTATTAGCTAAAGTAATTTGTACAGGTGCATACCACCTGCTTCGTTTCCATCTAGGAATCGCGGGCTCGTCGCTCATTTTGGAATCCCGGACAGCCAGGTTTTTTTTCTTGCGGTCGGCTTTGAATTGATTTCTCGTTCTTCGCATTTCTTTTCGTTTTTACGAGCCGTCTTCTCTTTTCTGGTAGCTACCACGAAAATTGATAGCGAGTAAGTGGAAGAAGGGTGGATAAGCAGTAAGCGTAGCGGGACAGAAGAAGCCACCGAGGCGAGGCAGCAGCATTGGCTGTGGCTGTGGCGGCGGCGGTGAGCAGCAGCAGTTGAAATACGATACGGGCGCACCGGCAAGGGATTAGTGGACAAGCTGCGTTTACTAACACAACACAAAACATGCACTCAAAAACATGAGTTGATAGACAGTGATTAGGTCCGGCCCCAGATTTACTCAGACGTCACTCAAAAACTACTCTGCGCACCTCTTACCAGTAATCACTGGCCGAGAAATTAAAAAAGTAGGTTTCATGGCTTCTTCCCACATGAGACTCCCCAATTCCTATTAAATACTAGTTACTGAAAGATTGCAGTTATGGGAGAATTCATGTTTTACTATTTGATGCTGCAGTACCCCGCCTCCACCCCCTTCCTGTGGCCTTCCTCACTAATGAGGCGGGGACCCTGCGCCCTCTCGCGCAACCTCTCCTCCCATTCTTGCTATCCTTGTCGAAAAAACGCTCTCCAAAAGCTGTATGATGTTTCAGTAACTCTATTTTTTCTACTCACTAGTAATTTGTTTTATTTGATTTCTTATTTATTAATCGTCGTCTCAAGGTGTTGGTGTTGATGTGATTGCGGCCAATTGGTGATATGTCATCAATCAGAATGGGCTGCCTAGGCAATACATCTTAGATCGGACGTCGTTATTGTCACTCTCTCCGGATGCTAACTAAGCTTTTCGACACCTCGTAGCCTATTTTGTAAGTAAATATTACTCTGAGCGTATATCCTATAAACTACTGCATCTCCCGGGGCTTAATCGACTTCATCCACTTCAGCCAAGTCCCTCGTGTCTGCACTTTGCACCTTCATGTCCATCCCTATAGGGCGTTTATCGCTTGTAAATTTCCCTTCTTAGAATGCACTATATCCTTGAAAAAAATGTAATTTACTTTACAATAACTTTACTTATTTAATATGATTAGTATTCCACATACATAACACGACTTGCTTCTTCCCCCCAAATGACATATCGTCGTCTGAACGCGACAACTGACTGCCGCACATGCTCAACGCCGCCAATTTTACCCGCTATTGACTTGTGCTCAGCACGGTCCCATGGCAAATCACAGTTTTCAGCTGTTTCCATGTCTTTGTACGTATTTTTATCCACCTTTTGTGCTTCACTGAGCCTCAACATCATCCTCCCACTCATTCTCCTCCTCCTCTTTTTCACTCAGTGTCATAGCGCGTTTTTTCTTGTTCGATGTGAGACTTTTTGCTCGTTCAGCATGGAAAGTCTTGTCTCGCGGCCATGGGGGGCTCTCGCGCTGGCGCCTCTCAACGAAACGCCGCCGCCTCGTCGTCGTACCTGAATTGCGTTTGGCAGGGGCAATAATCGGGTCCCCGGCTACTGCCTCAAATCACGCACAAGTACATGCCCGTTGTGTGAGGTGGGGTTCAATTGGCTTGACGCCAACAGAAAATTTCCTTGTCCTATACACTCATTAAATTCCCTCGTAACGATTATCCTTTCCATTCAAAGTCTAGGGTGTGGCTACCAGAGTTCTGCCCTATTTTTGAGCTTTTTGAATTGTTTCTATTCGCCTTTACTTACTTTCCAAAGAGTTTCTAAGCAGTTCCAGCTTGTCAATCCACTTCCAAAGCTCCCACGCTGAGCTTTGAATTCATTCGAGCGCAATAGTTATTCATTTGAGTCATTCTATGCCATGCATTGAATGAAAATAGCCCCCACCCTTCTAGGGGGCGACACTGTGTGAGGTCGATGATGTGCACACGACGCTGTCCTCAGAGTGCTTGTGCCCTCCCTGAACGCCCCTATTCGCACTTCCGTCCCGGTTTTATACACTATTTAAATTCATTACTGTGTTTCAATTCATTCATTGAATACACTTCACCTCCCCAGGGCTTTTCATATTCACATGCCCTATCCCTACACTCTGCCTCTCTTTGGCAGGTAGATATTGATCCCCACACATTCACGAAGAAGAAGGAGGCCCATCTCTAGCCATCTAGGGGGAGTAACTCGGCAAAAATTCACGTATTCGAGAGATCGTCATTAGCGAATCCAATCGGGGCACTTAGTCAGCCGGAACGAGAGTGTGAGAAGAGCACATGCTGCTGACCAAAGCAACTCATCGTCGTATATCATCATAAAATCTTCTTACTCGCCCCCTTATCTTCAAGGGGCACACGACGCCTCTTTGTTATGGCCACGCACACGCTTTTCGTTCGTTTTTCTTTTTCATCTTTTGATGTATTGACGAGTGTTTTGGCCTAAGATGGATATCTTCTTCGGCGGCTGGCTGGGTCGGGCCAAAAAAACTACACAACAATCCCTCTTTGTTGTGGTCTTTTCTTCAACTTCGAAGCGTTTTTTTCTTCTGAAAAACGGAAATTCCCCTGAAATTTGTCGTATTCGGTAGATCTCATGATGATGATGAGCATATCTCAATATCCGTTGTCAAACATTGCAGGCTCTTCAAACATTGATGGTTTCACCGATGCGCTACATCGTTTGCATTGTGGCCGTGCTCGCTCAACTCACTTTAGCACAGGAGTCAACGGTATGTGGACCTCCTACTGGGATGCTATAACTGCTATGAAGTTGTTTAAAAGATATCCAAAGTGTTACACGGAGAAGGGGCGGGGTAAAATTTGTTGGACGAGTTTTTTTCGCTGTTAACATAACACCAATACACCGCCTATGAAATGAGCCTCGCTATGCTCACACTCTGATATCGGACCATTTCAATAAACTGGTCTTATTTGGTCACCTAGAGCCATTGAGATTATGTAAAAGTGCAAGTATGACTTCAGTTTTACTTGGGTAACTTTATTTCTATAGTACTTTGGTATTTGTTTTGGTTTACTTACCTTGTTTTAGTTACCTGTTAGATGAATCGCTGGTCTTTCCCTAATTGAACAGACTAAAAGGTCTTTTTTTTAGAGTCAGCGAGTTTGGAAAACAGCCAAGTAAGACAGTGTTTTCTCCACCAAAAAACCTCTGCTCCTGCTTTTTGCTTCTGAGTATCGCCCCTTTCTACTTTATTGCAAGCAACCGCTCAGTGAGGACGCTTTACTGGTGTAGAACTTGTTACCAGTTTCCGAGCTGAAAATTCCTGTTTCAATCCGGAAAACAATGACAATTCCCGAGCTCAAGTTCCATTTTTTTCGAACTATTTACTTTCCTTTATCCTTAGATAGAAATTCCTCGGCTCTGGCCCAAACTTATTTGAGAGACACTCTTTAGTCCATAGGATGTTTTACCTCACTTATGGGGCACCTGCATGTTGGATAAGACGCCTAATAGAGTGGCTCTTAAGAGCACCTTGAATTGTTAGGCAGATTGGGTACTCTGTTCGACAATCTCGACAGCTCCTGTAGGATGGGACCGAAATTATGGCCCATTATTTTTGTACGACCATAATTTTTTAATGGCTGGCCATTTTTTCCAGTATTAGACAGTTGAATGGTGTATTCTGCTGGTTTCCTACCAGGAAGTCTATACACGTTGACATAGAATCCGGTCCGTAGGTGAAGTGTTATCTTTGGCCAACTCACACCTTTTTTCGAATAATTCATCTGGGCCGCTTTTCGGTCTGTGTGAAACCTAAGCCTAATTGCCAGCCGAAAGCCACTGAGCGGCGCATTGGCATATGCAAACAAAACGTGTTGCCTCGTCACCAACGAAAAAAAAAATGAAAGAACCCAAAAAAGAAATGGGAAAACATCGTTTTTCTTGAGGCTTCCTTGTCTCCTGGCATCAATCTACGGCGGCTCACAGTGTCCACACACGAAATTAGCTTCGTTTTCAGCTCCGAAAAAATGCTAATTGGACAGAAATAGGCGATGGGATCCCCGAAAACTCTGAAAAAGCTAACAAAGATCGGGCCTGGAGATATTTCCCGTTTCATTTTCAGTGTAACTATGTTGGATTAGTGAAGTGCTTCATCAACATTCTTGATGAATGGGCGTGGACATTGTACGAATTAAAGGATAACGTTGTCACGATAACCTCTGATCAATGCACACACCTACGGGAACTTGATAAATGTATCAAGGTAAGTTACTAGTTATATCTTTTGTTTGTTTAATTCGAAGATTCCTTTTCGTTTGTTTACTTTCCCATATATTTCTTTTAAATACCTTGAGCTATTGGTGCTCAAACAGTAATCCTTCGAGCCTTTACGCAGTATGGGGCCTATGTGAAGCCCATGAAGCCCTTTCTAGAGCTATGGAGCCTTAATCTTGCTTTTCGTAGTTTGTTTGTGTGTCAAGCCGGGTCCGACAGGTCGGGTGACGACTGAGAACAGCTGTTCTTTCTTCATGTTTGTGGCTTCATAATGCAAGGGTGTCTCAAAAAAGCCTTCCGATCGGAGAACTTTCCCACTCCCACTCAATCTTGTGAACATTCAGACATGAGGTTTTCCTAACCGGGTTTTTTTCTTCGTGTAGGCCGATAGATGGAGGGGCCTTTGAACGGCCTAAATATGACCCTTTGGAGATTTGAATGATGTGGTGGAAATGAAATGTCGTGATGAACGTCTTCAAGCGAACCACCGACAACCGATTTGCATAACTAATGCGTTAAACAATCATCTGGGAGCGGTGACCGTAACCGACCGGCCGACTGTGAATTAGAAATAAGCAGATTAGGAGGGGGACTGCCCAAGAAATCATGCCGACAATATGTGGCTGTGTGTATGTGCATTTAAACCTATATGAACAGCTGCTAGACGTGGTCTTCACCGAAGATTACTGGGCCGGTGCGTGGATCGGGGAACCCGACATTAACCTTAGAGAGTCATTCTTCCTACTCCAACCTATAGGGACCTATAGGGGCTATTAGCGAACAGATGAGCACTTGAAGATGTCAGTTCACACGCTAGGATTGTCAAGCGCCATTATTCCACTTGAAAGCGAAGAGCTAAAGGAGTCGAGAGGTCGCGCACGCGAGAACTCGTCCGTCTGTCTTTATTGTGTACGTCTTCTAGCATTTAATAGAATTATTGGAGTGCAGATAATGATGCCGTTTCGATGTGGTGGTGGTTGCCATGACCCTGCCAGTCTCATTGTCGAATTAGCTGGCGTCGGGAATGAAACGAACCTCTACACAACATGGTTAGCACCATCTAATCAGCCTGGCGCTCCGTCGCCGGCTATGAACTCCTTAGGGTGGAAGGCACATTAACTCGGGGGCAACACATGCATTTGCCATCAGGGTCATGACCCTTATGTTCACATAGCCGTTTCCGCTAGATGACGTTAGCCATGGCACTCATTTTTATTGAGTGACAAGATTACAGTAATCCGGACTGAGACTGAGAGCTGGGCTGGGATCCGTCCCCATCCACATCTGGCCTGGCCTATTGTAGTTGAAGGGAACGACGATGAGTGACAAACAGAAAGTCGTCCTTCGTCAGTCTAACGACGACGACGCAGCTGCGATTTCAAGAGTGAGGATAAGCGTCTCGTCGTTGTGTACATACGTTGACAAACTATGACAACGATATCGGTCTCTCATCAACCCTCCTGACGAATGCGATATGATGAGGCCCGTCTATACGCTTGCGCGATTCACTTCAATGCCTTTTTATCGCCAAAGTCGTCGGCCGTCGTTGTCGTCCTCCTCACCTCACTCAGAGCTCACATCACCTCATGTATTCATACTCACTCAGCGATCGATTGGACGTTACTAGCAGCTTGCCATGGGGACCCTGCTTTGCTAAGTGGTGGTCGACAACACTTGCCAGTCGCATAAGTCACCTGAATATGAAAACCATGAAACGGGAAATACGTTCTTGCAAAGTTACGGCACAATAAACACTAACAAACGGCGCCCCTACCGAGTCGACCGATGGAATTTTACAAAAATCTGAGTTTTCTGAAAAAAAAANAAAAAAAAAGCTGTTATCAGGAACAGAGAGGTGCCACTTATCTTCTCAATCAGTATTACTTCGTAGTAATATGGGAACTTAGGTTTTTTAGCAAAAATTTTGCCAAGACATGTGACAAATCCTTCCTGGTTGGTTCACTGTTTCAAGTTTGGTGGTCGATGAACTAGATGGCTGACTTATTGTTTATTTATCATAACTAGAACTAGTTCAAATCCGGGATCCCAAAAACCGCTGGGTACTTTTTTATGTGGGTTAATGGAACATAATGGATGCTTTAGGGCAGTGATATAGAATAATTTGCCTCTCAATTGGTTTTCGAGAGTATGCTAAAAGAGCATCTCATAAAGTACGAACGAAGTAAGAGTGCACATCCATCTTGAAAAATCGAGTGCATTTGTCTGGAAGAATAATCGAAAAGGCTCCGCGTCTAGAGGAACTCTCTTCACTTCCAAAAACCAAGTGCAATTGAAGAAAGTTTCTGCACCATCGACAAAGTGGGGTGCGCAGCAGAGTCGTCGGTCGGTCAGGAGACAGGCCGGACGTCAAGAAGCTTCAGCATTTCGTCGGCTGTGGCGGCATCGGCTCTTCTTCATTCTTGCGCTTTACCCACGACGACTTGTCTCTTGATTCTCATCGGCCCAAATGGGATTCCATATGGCTAACGCGCGTGATGGCGTTTTGATTGCTATTTGAACGTCATTGTGAACCTCATGGGACAAGAAATGAGGACGACGAGCACGTGAGCGAAATGAACACCCCGGTCCAAATTGATTTACTTCGTTGTTACACCAGTTCACAAAAAACAACAATTGCCCTTTCAATGATCTGTCTGATCCCGGTTCGGTTACTTACTGAGATTGGTCTCATCGCTACTGATGTCGGGATTGGACGCTCCGAAATCCTATACAAATCGTGTTCCTTACGGCGAATTCGGCTCGATTCCGATTTGATTTCGTGCCAATGGAATGAATCGTAATTGTTTTTGAGGGACGAAGAATCAATGCAAAGTAGCCGCTATTGAAAATTGCTATGGCGCTGAAGCCAGCCGCTAAATACACCGACAAAAAGAACACAAACGACAACAAACGGGCAACACCATCCCGCATTATCCAAGCCTTATTGAGGGCCATTCAAAAAATGGTTGCCGCGAGCAGAGAACAGCTTTCAAAAAAGCGCGCGAAAAAAAGTCGCTAACCATAAAAGCCATTCCGGAGCATTACAAAATGTTAGAAAAACAATAAAAGAGCTAATCAACATTTCTTGGACGCTTACCGCTCGATGTCCGTTCATACTCGTCTAGACCTATCCTGTAACAAACTGCAACGACAAACCACGTACGACTACAGTTCACCTATTTCTGCCTTATCATTTCATCACCCGCGACAGCTCGTCCAATCCTGTTATTTGAGCGGGGACGGAAGGTTCGGCTGACTTAGGGGCATTAAGAACTGCGACGTGCTATCTATTATTGATGTTATACGGCTTATACAGGAATTTTTTCGTAATTTGAATTATCTTCGGCTACAAAGATTACCAGAGCCCACTCGGGGCCCTTTCGAAATGTTCCGAAGGTATCATAAGGACATTAGGTCCGCTTAAGTGGAAAACATTGTCGAAGCGACATCATGCTTGCGAAAATGTCCATAAGAAAGTCGCTACTGCCTGGAAAAATCAGTTAAGTACTGTTTCCATTTGTTCGGTTTCCTCAACCTGCAGAAGTCGCTTTTTTTGGGGTGCCAAGGATTTGTTTTGGCGGTCCATCTTGTTCGTTAATGGCTGTTTTTGATATGGGGAACCAAACAGTGAAGCCAATAATTACTAGTTCGATTGTAATTACAGCATATCGGTTTTGCTAGAGGGAAATATGGAATGAGGTTATGCGGGAGCGTTTGGGCGGTCCGCTTTGATGTGTCGTAATCGGCTAGCTACCTATTAAGGACCATTAAAGCAATAGCCCATGCGGAAGAATCGGTCACGCACGACGACTCCGCCTCTAGTTGACACCCCCTCGATGATGTTATTTGAAACAAAAAAAAAAGGTCCGAAGATTTGAGGTTCCGGATCCGCCCCACATCCCTTTTTTACGTGATTGTATGGTATCCAATATCGACAAAGCCGGCTGAATGGCAATCTTGCTTTTTGCAAATTCGAGATATGGTTTCTGTTTACTCAATTCGATGTATATACTAAGGTTGACATTGAAACACTAGAAAAACTCTATCGGACCTGACAGACATTTATGGCTTTACTGGTTAAAGCCGTTGTCTGATCGCACATCAAGAAATGAGTGACATTTGGTCCTTTCCGGACTCGTCGAGCGCTTAAAGGGACCAACCAATTCAGCGTCGTTAACTTTGGCTTCATTTACTAAGTTTACAGGTATAAGTACAAGTTTATCAAGTCATTTTACTAATGCTTATTATATGGAAGACTTTCTCGCATCAGGATGGGTTTGCTCCACGAATTTAGAGTCCTCAGAAACTGCCTCTGAGCCAACTGCCCTGGCTTTAATCTACTGACCTTTCTTGCGAGGATGTTAATGATGTTACAATGGACATTTACTTGATTCACCTCAAATTAAATTGTAAAGTATTTTTTATAATTATAAATTCGCGATTACTTTCACTAACGACAACTGTGCAATAATAATATAACCTTCAACAAAAAAATTCAACAAAAATGTAAGTTTTTCAGGATGATCTCGACGAACAGCATCAATGTTCGCATCGAGAAGTGATCGAAGTTTCGAATACCGTATCCGACTTATTGACTCATCGTAAAGATTCTGGATCATTCTTGAAGGTATACTGCCCTTTCTATCTTTTAAAACATGAAAGTATACGATTTCTTCAGAGCTACTATCTTCTCACCTATGCGTGTTCTGCCGAAGGACAAGAAATCCTTACCAAGCATAGAGATTGCCTTAAATCGGTCAGTTTACAGCATTCACCTGGACTTAATGTCACAGTTTTTACACAGCTAGGTGACCACTGTCACGTGACCACGGGGAACTTGTTGTAATGTAGTGACTTGTATCCGAAAGATGAGCTGTCATGTCAGACCTTTGAGGTTAGCCTGTCGGACAGGTGTATATGAGGTGTAATACGCTGTCCATCTGGGCATCTGACGGTATTGGTAAAGGTGCGGGACTATTGAGAAAAGAATGTATCCTCTCTAAGAAAAACTTTATTTATCCACTTTTTATGGCGACCGATGTAGGATGACATCATCAAACGATTTTCCAAAATGCCCTGAGTTTTCAAGTTTTTGCTTTTTAAACTTTACTTAAATGTAGGCATGACTCACTGAATCTGTTTTCACAGTAGAAATTCAATACTTCTCTTCTGATTCAGGAAAAAATCGGCGAGATGACATTGTCAGCTGGAACTTACCTAAGTGAAAAATTCCTCGAACATGACGATGATGAAGAAGCTTGCACAAATGTGAGTTCATGTCCTTTTCACGTTTCATGGCTTACATATACTTTTCCCCGAGTTAGAAGTAACGCACCCCCCTAAACAGTAATCCATTGTCACTTTTACATCCAAGAGTCTTAATCCAGAATCCGGTTCAGGGGCCTAATTACTTCTCATGGGTGGGTGAGGTCAAAGGGTTCATCCACAGCTTTTCATAAAATGTAACGGATAAAGTATCGGTATGGACCCCTTCCTCTGGCACGTACATACCACTCATTCTGTTCATAGGTTTAATTAGGCCTTACTATTTATTTATTGCTATCATAACCCCTTACGAAAAATAGTGATTGTAGGGCCTTTTCCTCTTGGATGTACCCCTTATTCTGTTCGGATTC
The DNA here is from genome assembly GCA_900617895.1 of Haemonchus placei. Taxonomy (NCBI): domain Eukaryota; kingdom Metazoa; phylum Nematoda; class Chromadorea; order Rhabditida; family Trichostrongylidae; genus Haemonchus; species Haemonchus placei. The sequence goes on from UZAF01016650.1 coordinate 29,710, forward strand.
AAATTCGTAGACGAGTATAGTTAGGTATCCGACCTACGCAGTGAATTGAGGGATCCTTCGATACCTTAATCTTTTAATGCCCTCCCAGTAATCGGTAGGACCACACCGAATGAAAAGAGTCCGAGGGCCAATTAGATGTGAACTGGATTTTGACTTGGGCTTACAAACGTGAAACAGTCCTGTAACAAACTTGTCGGTTACGGGCGTACTAGTACACAATCACTTAATTTGAGGTTGTATCCTACAAGATACATTATAGAGTTCCTTTCATTACAGTTGAACCTGAAACTCCAAGAATACATTCGAGCAATGAGTAATCTGTGCAGTAAACATGAAGCTGCTCAGCTTATGTGTAAATCCCTCACCAACATGTTTAAAGTGAGTTCTTTCTTTTCTATCCTTTCATACTGTTTATTACTTTTCAGTAAACAAAGTTTTTCCTTTTCCTTTTCCGGGATTTTCCTGATTTCCATTACGGCGGTGCTTTCTCTTTCGCTTTGCCCATTTTCGAAATGTCACTTTCCAAGTGTTGACCATAAAAAGCCCGTTATTTGAGCTTCATTTCTCTTGTAGTCAAGTTACACTAAGTATAACATCCTTGCTTTCTGAGTCCTCGGAAAAGAAACTTGTCCAGTTGAATAGCTAATCTTTTTCTTCTGCATCGAGCTTCGTTAGGATTGATGTATGTTAGTCCTCACTAGCAAAAAGGCCTACTGCGTCATTCTCATATACTGGCTGCTCCGCTCCAATATGCAAGAATGGAACGAAAAAAAGGCCAGAGTTTCAAAAATCGTTCTATCATTTAAAGAAGAGTGTCTGTAACAGCAACAGTTCCAATTCTGGTAATACTTTTTTTGCGAAAAAAATACAAAATATATAGGTCTGGTTGGTATGATAATGATTGGTGGCCTTAATTGAACGAAAGGACTTTAGCAAGAGTAGCTAAATTGAAGCTTAAGCCATTGTCTAAGGAGATTTGCATCAGGGAAACGAACATGAAGAACGGGTACCGCTCAGATCAATGTCCATGAACTCATTGGACCAGACACATGCTGCTGAAACACCTGTTACCTTTTTCTGGGACCAGAAGAAGGAAGCCTTTTTCCACCAAGACCGAACATCTGTCCACGTGTTTCAGTTCATAGATTAACGATCAAGAGAGCGGAATGTAGAAGCAGTGGACTGAAAAGCTTGCATCTCTCACAGTAACCTTTTTTAGAGCAAAGTGGGAATTGGGCCCGAGATAAACACGGTCAGGAGCAGACCTTATTCAACCTTGCCGACCTTAGAAGACCGTTTGATCTGCGTTCGCTGTAGAATCTGGTTAGATTACTAAGCTACATTTCTGGAATCATCCCGGTCCTGGAGCCGCTACTAACTCTTATAGAGCTATCACTGACTGTTCACAGGACAAAAATACTTCCTTTCTGAAAAGCGTCTATAATGGTTAAGGAGGAGGTGAATTGCCTGTTTCCCCTATCTCAATGCGAGCGAGAACAGTTCTGGACCATAATATTCGGAAATTTTATATAATTCAGTACTAACATTCATTGTTTGAATTTCAGCACTATCTGAACCTCGTAGATCACTTGTGAAACCTTTTCGAGGTGCTCTATTCCACTGAAATAATATGATTTCCATACGAAAAGACTAGTGCAGTAGACCGTTGATCAGCTCATTCTGAGAATCGAATAGTTCCAGAACGTTCCATCCGCAATCGCTGAAGGGCATCGATTTGGCTTCTTTCAATATAATTTTTTATGTCGAGTTGGCAAAGAGTAGAATTAGCTGATTACTTCCATTTCGAATTGAGTCTGTTGCGGCTTCGATAACAAATTTGTGTCACACGTTGTATAGAGGGTTCAGGTGGGGTTACTTGTCGAGGTACAAGCAGCCTTGCAGACCTGAGGAGGTAAAAGGTCCCGGTGTAAACTCATAGCCGATTGAATAATCGCTAAAACAGAGAAGTTCTGCCACAAATAAGTAATTCAGCGATAATTACATGTTATTCCTCCATAATAAACATAACCACTGATAAGCTGTTGACATAAGGGTAATTGGAGACTGGACTGCTGCTTGTAATGATTTCTAAAAATAGTTTTTGTCTCTCGAAAGCAAATTGAAATGCTCCCGTAAATGTTCTTTAGGGGTCTATTTTTATATATTATGTTCCATTGTGGGCTATCAAAAAAGGTCTCAATATATGATGAAAACCATAAACTCAAGAAAAGCTAGTACAGTCGTCTCAAGCATAATGTCAAAAGACTTGTTTTTTTCATTTATGTTCCATAAAAATCCTCTTTTGAGCAGCAATCTCACTTCTTGAGATGACAATAGCTTACTCAAACCTATTTGGCTTTTCGAAGATTGAAAATTCCGATAAAGGGGTATTTTGAACTATAATGATAATAAATAATTACTTGGTGTATTTCAGGGATTACATGTTGATAAACTCGACAAATGTGTTTTGGACTGCAAGATTCCAGAAGAGGAAACGGAGGAAGAAAATAAGGTATGACGTCGCCTTTTTTCAAATGAAATCGCTTTTCCGTTGGTACTATCGCTGAATTGCTTTCATGCCCAAAACAATCGTCCTTTACAACCCAATACTCATCAAAAGTATTATACTTTATCGCTAAAGTACAACTAATATCGATAGTACCCCTCTCCAGAAAACGTGCCCCTTTAGGTCACTGGTAGAATGCAAATCGTTAAGCAGTGAAATGTCGCAGTCATAAGTTAATATTCATAGTAGTATAGTTTAGAGACTATACTGTTATGTACTTTCCTACTACCACTTCAGGTCTGAACAAAAAACAATGTGAAATTCAAAAGCTCAGAATATTAGTTTGTGATAAGTGCAGTTAAAAAAGTATCTGGGCTGTAATTGGTGACATTAAGCTCTGAAAATACATAAATATACTTACTTATTACTATTATTACTTACTACTTACTCCACATGGGATACGAGCGAGTTCACTTTGTCATGCCAAATACTTGCCTCACAGTAGAAGGTTCTGTTAATCTCAGGCGTACTTCGTTAGAGTAGCTGCAGAGGTATCAGATGGAATTTTACGATTCTCTGCTTGAGGATCGTACTTCCCTTGAAAACCAAAAGTTCTCCTTGAATTTGTTTATTGTAAATTTTTTAGTTACAGTTTTCTAATAACTATATTCTCAGACTAGTCTTTAGGTCGAATCATCCGAAGTGGAAACAGTTCAAAGTGAACCAGATGCACTTGGACCAGCAGCAGACCAGTCGGCATCAGCAGCTGCGTTAGGCTTATTTGTTCCGATTATCGCAATACTTATGCGATAAGTAATGTAGATATTGTAGAGCTAATAATTAATAAGTACAAATTAATACAGTGTTTAATCGTCGTCATTCCAAAAAAGTAGGTTTTTTTTCTCTCTTAATATGAATGGCGCGATAATTTCACTACAACAAATATTATTCATTGTTGACTCTGATCAATTGAAATGTCACACACGTACATAATGAGCATGTGGTTAAAAACAACAGCAAAAACAGCTCAGGGAATTTCTCATAAAATCGGCCGTCGCTAAGGTGACAGCCAGCAGCCTTCCTCTCCTGTATCAGTGACATAATAATTGTAATGAGCCAAAGCCGCCGTAGTTGGAGCTTACACATTGTACGGATACCATNGAAACCGATGACCGATTTAGTACTCTAGTCTGGAAACAAAGAAAAAAAAAACGATAAAATGACGTTGCTCCCGCCATAATAACTGCCCATTGTTTTCATTTCCATTTGTGATAGAAATTTTCTTTGTTGTATTCCATGGAATCAAAGGTAAGGGTCGCACTGATGCTGTGATTGGAGGGCGTCCCGTTAGGTTCCGAGAGGTCAGCCAATGAGAGAAGTCCGCTGTGCCTAGCGCGTCTCTCATTGGCTAGCTGCAAAACCGCGCCAACTCCTTTATATTCAGTGCAACCTTTGCCTTTAAAATGACGTGTCATAGTAGAACGATACGTTCATGCATTGTATTCATATATCATTATGGTAAGTACACTCCTTTTCAAAATCAAATATAAGGCTAAACGTGTACCAAAGAGTAATTTTCGTGAATGCGCCCTTTTTCCATGATTTGGTTGAGCCATGCCAGTGAAAGGGAGTGTAAATAGCATGAAGAAGAGCGTCGGTAGTATAGTAGTCAAGTTTTATTGGTCAATTTAGCACTAGAAACTACCCTCTGATTTCGATTTCTTGTATTTATGCTCAGAATGGCCAGATTAACTCTGTCGACTCCTCATCCTGCTTTTTGTACGAAATGTCAAAAGCCAATAATGCGAAAGACTGTGTAATAGATGTTGTAGAATGGAAAATAAGAGTTCCATGTTATCCATTCACTTGCTGTGAGTGATGTTTTTTTTTTCATCTTCGCTTTGGTTGTGTTATAGAATATCGTCTTTTCATGTTGCTAATATGTATTATTGATTTGTTATATATGAAGAATAAATCACTTACTCCCGTAGATGATGAGTTGAGCAAGGACCACTTTAAAATTTAAGCATGTGTAAGGCCCACCCCAAAATTCATCCGAGCCTATTACATACTGCTAGAGCTAGATGTTATCCTTTACCGGTGTCGAAGACTTTGCTATATCTCGAAAAAATCTGATACTTAAGTCACTTACTCCCTTAGGTGATGAGCTAAGCAAGAACCACCCTAAAATCCAAGCATGAACAAGGACCACCCTAGAACTCATCTGAGTCTGTTGCACAGTGCTAGAGCTCGATGCCTCCCTTGCCAGTATCAGTCCATGCTATATCTCGAGAAAAAATCTGATATTTACAATTATCGGGCAGTTATACTGTTCAAAGTAGATGGATGAGTCTCTACTGTCTTAAGAGATTTGTTCAAGTAGGACGCGCTTGAAGTTTGAGTTGTTTTTTGTCAGTCGCACTCAAACTCTAATAATATACTTTCTGAAATAGGCGGTGACAATAATCTCATGAGCCGCAAGAATTATAATGAGATAATGCCCTAAACCACGTTTTTACTCTTTACTCAATGGTGAAAATGTTTGAAACAGTAGGTTCATGAATTTTGTCCAAACATTGCATCGAAAGAGAATACCAGAATCAGGTTTACCGCTCATGCTGAAAAATGGTTCTGTACTGGAGCCCAGAGAAGCAGAAGCCACCGAAGACTTGGAAAAAGTTTAATTTGAAAATATATGTAGTAGAAGCCGACCAAGTATTATATCAGCTGACTGGGACGCTTTGGTAGAAAATTGAAAATTAATCGAGTTTTCCAGTAGTCAGCTAAATAGCCCTCGGAAATGCACGAATTAATCCCCCTTCATCCTCCTTTTTCTTGCTTTTCGCTTCGATAACTTCATATTGAGATCAATATCACAAGAAGTGAAAGCTTTAGGCCGAATAGGAAACACTGAGGGACGTGTCGGGACAGTAAGACGTTTATGGTAGGCGTAATCATGGAATCACCTATTACAATGAAGATTACCTTGCAAAGAGAATTGCAACTACACCTTTCAGGTTTTCAACTAAATAATGAGTATATTTCAGCAAAATATAATTACCCACTTTTCACAAAAAAGACATATTTATACAACCAAAAATGGACCCTGAAGTACGGTTATCCTCTGAGATAAACGTTCAAAGTACTACGAATAATAAGCAGTTACTAAGTTGCCAATCTAATAGTATATTAAAAGTAGTAGTATTTTCCAGAATGCCCTTCTTATACTTAACAAATATAGCAATACTTTGGATTGCTGTTTAATAACACATGCATATAAGAAAGAGCTGACACTTCCTAGTTCTAACAAAAACCAGCTCTCCAGCAGGAACCAACCTCTATGTGCATCCTGCTGATCCACTTCTGCTCCCCAGCCACTTGCAGCCATTTTTAAAATCAGACTTCCAAAAGGAAGATACGAAGGAAGCAGCACAGAAAATATAAAAGAAGTGTACCATTAATGATAACAAATAATTAATTTGCGCGGTAAACAGCCATAAAAAAGTATTGCATTAAAGCGACCAATGTAACCGATGAAAAAACTGTTTGATTAAAAAATTGGTTTTGAAGGCAACCATCTATGAAGATTGCTTCGATGCAACGCAAAAGCCAAATCAAAAACTGCTATCTAAAAGAATAAAAATAAACTATCCCAAATTCTCCAATCAGCGATGAAATCAGAATGGATATATTAAGTGTATCTTCACGAAAAGTCAAGAAAGTGAATGCAACGGGTATTTGATGACCTTTTAATTGAATACTGAATATGGAGATCAGCGGTATGACCCAATTTAGGAGGGGGTAGTATTGTCCCAAACAGCGTACTACTGCTGGTACGAGATTGGTCCTGGGATCGAATCCGAGATTGATACCCTCCCAGGCCAACCATGCTTTCCACCTCTCCGGTGTCAATCAGATGGTATCAGACTCGCTTGGGAAGATAAAAGGCAAGTGGTGGATTATCACATACGAATGGTCACGGGTTGAATCTCGGATGGTCATCCGCCTAGGCCAACCAAGCTTTCCTTTCCTCCGGGGTCTGTTAAGGGGTAACAGCCTCGTCTGTTCGTTCATTCCTGGCCAATTCCTTGTAAAGTCCACGTACACATTCAAAACCGTTCTACGGTTCGCGGCGGCTCCATGGCGGATGCACTTCCTGAAATCGGAATGTATCAACGCCAAAAAGCTTTGTCTTCAGTTCCTGTAAAGGACAGCATTTTATACTTCAAGGACAGTGTCTACTAACAATCATGGGCATGCGAGCATTTCAAAAGAAATGCTCCACGAACAACCACTGGAGCGGAAG
>UZAF01016650.1:37174-64532 GCA_900617895.1 Haemonchus placei
GACACCTCATTGAGGGGACAACTGGCTGGTACGAATGCTGCATTCCGAGACGGTCATCTATCATTTTACAGTGCATTACTGGTTGCTGATGTAAACGCCGCACGACAGTCTTCGGGCTCTCAAAGCTAATCCCGAAGCTACCAAGCGAGAAGAATCTGCATCGCGTGGGGTATTCCAGACAACAATCGAGAACCCGAAAAACCAGGGTACTCTCACAACTTGAGAGTAGTCTAAGCACTTTGCGTGTCTCATTAATTCAGGCAGCAGAAGAGGTCAACTGTGTAAGTGCCTCTCAGTCTTTACCCCGCCATCTTCTCTTGTGAGCTCTTCTAAGGAGGATGGGGTTCCCCATTGTTCATGAAAGCTGAATACTCTATGTTAACCATGCAAGTAGGGGACAGTTTCTGCCTGCCGGAAAACTGCCAGCGCCGGAGGCAAATTCAAGTCCCTGAGAAAAAGGGTCGCTTGCTGTCGATGAAGGTGCCCAAGAATGCTTCACTTCGTGCTACTATCAAGTAGTGTACAGTGGCAGCCGCTAAGAGTGTCTATCAACTGTGGAAACACGGTGGGATTCCAAACCAACATAACCCGGAAAATTGGCGAGTTGTGTTGCCAGAAGGTAATGCTCGCCGACTTGCGTGTTTGCATAAGTATAACACAGAAAATACGGTAGTGTATGGTTGGGAGATCCTTGCTGTTCATGGACATTTCTCGAGTCAAACAGCACAGAACTACCATTTATTTGGTACTTTGAAGCAACGTTCGAAAAGGTAGAGCTCAGATGATTCTGGTAGTCCCAAATCATGTATTCACGAGATTTTCGTACCGCAGCCTACAAAGTTCTGAGAGCAGAGCAGAGCATTAAGCAGTTATTGAAGCATTAGGTACAAGTATTAGAAATCAACGGGGTATATACTGCATATCAATATCTGTTCAAAACAGAATAATAAAGCTCTGAATAAAAGTTGCATGATTCGTAATACTTCAGCCCCAACTCAACACTTCTTTCCACCTCGATTAAGATTTACTTAGTTTTGTCAGGCTAAAATGAAGGACTTTGGAAACTTTTGACTACCATAAGTATGATTAGGTTGGGGGACATTAATTTACTGGTAAATATTACAAAAGTTTCCCACCGCATACCTACTTCAATACGAGAACTGAGAAATTCCTATCAAAGCCGAATACTTTTTGTTTCCCAATTTTCCTGACTTTCTGACTCCGAAATAGGTTTTAAAAAGAAGTGTTGAAAGGAGCCTTTTGGCCTTTTATTTCTCATTCGACCTTCTTATTTTTCCCTTCTTTTCATTTTATACTCGGAACACTTCGTCCTCAGCTCAAGTTCAAGGCTCTTCTTTCCTCATGTCTGGCATTGATGTAGTAAGAAGGTCAAGTGGCATAAGCAGCCAGATTTGATGCAGTTCCAAGAAGGGCATGAATAGGAATGTCCTAACGGACAACTTTCGCTCCTACAGATATGCTTCTCGTTGAGAAAATCTGTTCCGGTTAGAAACTATTCCAAACACATAAGTCAAACTAGGCTAGAAATGCATTAACCGGGTATTTGTTCCTGGATGAAATGTAGTGCGTTATGAAATGAAGCAAAGTATGAATATGTCATGTTCTAATTCAAAAATATCGTTAATACAACACTTCGAAGAGAGACACTCTGCAACTGACAATTTAGAAACTTTGGAAGAAAAAGTACATACGGAAGTGTTACGAAAATGCTACAACATCTTCTACTCTTAGCCTAATCATCACGTGCATACAGGTGAGAACATTCTTTACCCAGAGTTAGGTAAACGTAAGCGAAAACGATAACTTAATAAGTAAACCCTCTTTTCCAGAAATCTTTTTGCGATACCCTCTTACCCAAGCGTTGTCGGTTGATGAAGATTAGCAACTTCATAGTTTAATGCTGCTTTGCCGTTCAGGTTTGTATTGGCTGAACCGCTTTATTGGTCAACGTTTCGACTGAATCGTCGTCTTCAGGACCTGAAAATAGTTCGAAGCTTATAGGTAAACGCTCTTTTCCAGAAATGCTTTTTGCGATAGTCCCTTAGCCCTTGCTCTTGGCCCGACATCCACTTCACAGGTATCAAATGGTTATACTTCATTCAATATTAACACTGCATTTTCATTACCAATCCCTTCTTCAGTATAGAAGGATTTTTGGTGATTCTTCCCGCTGAACTTTGATATTTTCTTGTTGAATAGCCAGCGCTGCTCCGAGCAAACTTCTAACGGACAAACTATGGAGTCTTCAACTCAGAAGATTCCTTTTCTGCATATTTTATAGGGTTTCCAAGGTGCTGAGGGTCAATGTTTTATAAATTTGCCAAGGTTTAATGCTTTATGAAACGAGGTTTGGGAGGAGTTCCTTTATAGAGATGATGTTTTGAACCTTAATGTTCGGATTGAATATCAATTCTAATTCTATGAAAAGATAAAAGGTAATGTGATTTAATCAGACTGAAGAGAAGAAAACTTTGCTGTCGCCGAATTACTAACCTAGTAATGTTATTGCAGAAATTTATCCGATCTGCCTACCAAAAAGTCATCATTGAAATTTGATCCTGCAGAACAGAATATCCGGTAGGGTTTCCTTTGATAATCATACCAGTGGACTTAATTCCCATAGAAATTTGGTTACTTATCACCATCCAACCACTGCTGCTTTTTTGTAAGCACCGTTAGAGTCAATCGCCATCCAAATAATCTTCCTTCCGTTCCACTGCTTAGATAAGACTATATTGAAAATCCGCGTGGTAAGCCATTCAGCCAGTCTTTTGCGGTAGGATTGAACCTGCTTAGTACTGCACCTTCTCTTTCCATAGTTTTTTTTTNTTTTTTTTTCCTCTCTCCTCACCCTCAGCCGCCTTCTCTCCTGTTTATGGTCCCCACTATTCTAAAAAAGAAGTCACCTGATTCGCATTCCATTAATATAAAAACCAGTTTATTCACTTTCAGTACTTTCAGCTTTTCGCATGGATTTCAGTACACTTTCGGTTAGCGAACTTCAAGTAACACGTATTTTCCATCATCCCCAGGAGGAATAGTCTTCTGACCTCCATGTTTTTCGATAGTACTTGAAAACGAATACATACATATATAAATGGTAGCCTCTCGTGTTTTATTTCAGGCTGTGGATTGGTCCTAAGCATCTAGGATGCCACCTGAGAGAGTCCAGCATCTGAGTTCACCTTTATCCTCGCAGTTTCGTTATGAGATGTTGGCACAAAGCCAAGGGAAAACAGTAAATAAGAAATGGAACGCGACTTTTTACCTATTAAAGTAAAGTTAAAGTTAACCTATTATATTAAGGTGAAAAATTATAGCTGTGTTCCATTTGCCTCCTTCTTATTGTTCTTCACCTTGATATTATTATTGATCAAGTACTAAACCTGTACAGAGACAGTTACAAAAAAAACCCCAAGCTTTAAGTGGTTTTTTCTCTTAGTAAAAAATACTATGAGTTTTACAACAAGATAATTTGATCCAAATATCTAGGATTTCACACGAAGCAGAGATTAAAAGGATACAGTCCAAAACTCCAACTCAAAACTCATTTTCAACCCACTGAAAACGAGATGTCTGATCATATACTTCTTTCAGGATAGTACCTTTCGCCACAAGGTCTGTGAGAACACAAGTAAAACTGACTTTTATCGAGAATCACCGTGAAAATTACCTATGATGTCTCGACAAAAACGGTTATCCATTTTGAGAAGCCAAGCAATGAATTGGACGTGAGCCATCTTAGAAAATTAGGAGGTCCGCAGCGTGCACGCGACAGCGCGCGCGTCGTAGCGGCAGATTGGAGCACGGTAGCATGCGCCAATTCTTGCCACAAAACTTTTCCTCCATTTTTTGACTTCAGAGAAGGGCAGTTACAACGAAGTATTAATACTGTAAGATACTGTGGAAGATTTCCTACTCAAATATTTGCTTGTTTGGAACCCAGATTTGAGTGGTTCCTTAAATGAATGCAAATCAGTTGTTTCCAGCTAAATCCTGCTTAGTTCTCAACCTTACGGCAGCTTGGGTAAAAGAGTAAGGTAGTCCTTGTGAGAATGAAAACTCTTCGTAAATATCAGGTGGTCGGAAAAGTTTTTGCACATTTTGCATTTTTTTCAAATTTATTTTTTTCCATCATAACAACTAACAATTAACAGATATATGCTGCGTCATTATCGGCAAGGTATTGCCGTTTATCAGGCAACTTGTGGAGCCTTTTTGCCTGGAATTTCTGAGATTTCGAGGAGAAAAACTCGCCAATGTGCGTCTCAAGCTGGTTCACATTATCAAACTTCTTATTTTTCCAGACGGTTTGATAGCGACAGGAGAGGCGATAATTCGTTGGAGCCAGGTCCAGTGTATACGGCGGATGGGCCAGAACATGCCATTCCAAGCTTCGAAGTTTCTTCTGGGCCTCCTTCGTAATGTGTGGGCGAGCGCTGCCGTGGAGAAAGTAGACATTCGGCTGTTTCTCTCGCAGAGCTGCAGCAATCCGGTCCACGTGGCACAGTAAGATTCAGTGCCGACAGTGGAATTTGGTGGCAGGAAGTCTCAGTGTACGGTCTTTTCGAATGGCTTCAAACGCTTATTATAGCCTTTTTAGGTAGGATTTCTGGTTTGGAGGTCAGGATTCCGTGCTCTATGCATCCAAGCCACTGACGCTTCCTCGTGTGATTTCCGTAGGAACACACTTTTCGTCGCCGGTGGATAAGCCTTCTAGCCATGGTGCGTCGGAAAGTCAAGTTCAGGCATGAATCTCTTCTCATTTGGAAGTGGTGACCACCCAGCCACAACATATCCATACCCCGTATCCGTCTTTCCGAGGCTATGCAAATGGGCATCTGCTGCGTTGTGATCACTACTGAGTTCCTGTTTCAGTTCGTAGGTACCACACCTGGAATCCTCTACAACCAGTTTCGGAAGGTGTCGTCATTCAGCTCACCTGGCCTCCCAGATCGTGGTTTTCCCGTCTAGTCGAAGTGACCATTTTTGAATTGTGGTACCAATTTCTTGTTGTGCTGTGAGAGACAATGGAGCGTCCCATCGCATCACATACCTCCTTCGTCAGAAGTTGCTTCTGAACCTATAAAGCAGAAGCGCTTAATTTGTTCGAGTCGTGAGCGATCTTTCGTTGTGAAATGCTATGGCAGATATTGTGTGATGATAGCATTGACCTGCATATACACATGTTCCGCATTGAACGCTTCGAAGCCATCCCCAAAGGTTTCACAACATGGAAACGAAAATGTGCAAAATTTTTTCCGGCAGCCTGATACATGGCTCCGCTTCGAGTCATGTTCACGTCTTGGTGCCTTTTCTCATTCAAGAGTTTTTGTAGTATTTTTTGGTGATCCTTTATACCTTGGCAGGTTTTTCATGAAGACCCTTAACATGGGTTCCTGTTATTTAGGGATGACCCTCGAATTAAAACTGTCTCGTTGTACTTTCATGGTTTGCCTGAACATCTGAGAAGGTGTAATAGGGAAGGGACCATCACTCTTTACATCTTTGGAATGACCTTTTTGCGTAGGCGGGTGCGACCCACCTGTTTCTGTGTTCAAACTTTTTGCTCCTCTTGAGGCTTTTTTATAGCTTCCTGCTGCTCAAAGAACTCTCTGATTTGAAAAGGCTTCAGACCACATGCAGTGCAGAAAATGTCCCCTCCCCTTCAAGCAAAAGAAAAACCATCGTTAATATGACGTCATCATTGAACTTCACCTTCCAACGGGCTCTCAGGGGGCTGTGAAGCTCAATGGACTCTCATGAATAAACGATTTGCTCTCTTTTGGCATTGTCCTAGAAGAAGTCGAGGAGGTGGGTAGGACACGCAATGTTTCTTTATTACAATTTTTTTGTTCTGGCTAAGAACTCCAACTCGACAAGATTCGGTGATTTCTATTATAGAAATAGCAAAGTAACTGTGACAAATGAGGTTATATATGCATGTAGTTATTGGAAGGATTGGCCTGTTTCAGGGAGAAAATGAGTTTTTCGGACTGACCAAACCTCATTGTCGGTTTCCTCATTTTTCATCACTTTTTCACGCTATGGCCCTGATGGAAGGGCAAATGCAGGACGCACCCAATGAACTACCATGATCCTCGCAGTTTCTCACAATGGGTGGCACCCCCGTTGTTAGAGAGTTTTTCGCGAAAGGGTTGATTCGGTATTTCAACTTTTAACCAGATGATCTTACTAGTTATTCAGTTGAAGAAGTTATTTCAAAGGGAGGATAGACAGGTTAAACTTCATCGTGTCTTCACTATTGAAAAAAACGTTTAAAAGCCACCTCGTAGGCAGCTACTGTAGCTAACGGTGCTGGGAGTTCTTTGTCCCCTCACAGACCCCACGATCGAACAACTGAATCTCCCAAGGGTTGAGATTTTGGTGGTCTCCCCTCAAACCAGCTGCGGGAAGAAGCTTCACCATTAGTCCACATTATGATTCGATTTCCGCCTCATTCGGAATTTCACTATGAAACGTCATGGCCGAAGGGAAATGAGCCGGGCTTGTTGTGGGATAGTTAGCCTTTCGACAAAACTAGATGTTCGTTTTGAAAACGGGCTTTCGGTCTCCAATTTAAATGTTTACTTCAACTTTTTTTGAACTATCAGGTAAATTTTCCCAGACGACTATTGGGACAATTTGTCTGGGGTTCCAATTTGGAGCCTTATTGTTAGTCTCGCTTTTCTCAGAACGAGTCTGTTGCATTGCAAGCAAGCGAAAATGCTGGCCGATCTTGTTTACAGCCATCAACGAAACACTGACACAAATACGTGTTGAGCGGATAATCAAATTTAAAATCCCGGATTGATGATAAAGAGAATTTAGCCTGAAAATAAGCAAATTGCAAGGCTAGCCAAGGAATAAAAACAACTTTAGACGATTAAAATTTTTACGGATATTATATGATACAAGCTTTTGGAAATCCACTGAGAAAGTCTTAGGATTCTTTTGATAAGAGACCACCGTTTGTACCCTAGCAGAGAATTTAATGTGCCTCAATGAATGGAAAGGTCTGGCTTCGAATTTTAATCCCTGAGCTCTGCAACATTTGAGTTTCAATTTGAGGTTTTGAAAAAGCCTTTAAGTCACTGACGAGGGCGATGTATCCATGACAAAAGCAAAATTCTCTGGCCTGTAAGCACAGGATCTATGNCTTCAGGAATTTTCACTTCCCAGTTGTGCATACTATTACTCGTTCATTGTTGAAGTGCTGTTGTCTGTCTTTTGATCCCGGTAATAATCGGCCACTATCGAACTTAAAGTTATCTATATAAGTTGGACTTGTTCTTGAGTTCAGGCTCATAAGCGACTGCTTTGTGATGTCACAACTTGGCCAAAACATTGTCAGACCAAGCTGGGAAGAAAGCTTGCCTTCCGGCAAATCGGCTGGGCCATCACTCACCCGGCGAGGAAACTTTTTGAGTAAAGTTCCAGACCTTAATGGTTATCAATGAAAATTGGATCGTTTTAATACTGGCGCTGCTAAAACTTAGCCTGTCTTTACTTCCATAAACTATCAAATTGGTGCATAATTATTGCGGATTTTTTTCAGCGAATTTGCTTAAAGAAACGATAGAAATACTTAGCAAAAATATGTTCAAGTACTCCGGAACATATCCACCATCTACGTCAAGCACTGATTCCCATTTCCTAGGCAGTCGGATTCGCAGGCGAAGAAGTTTCGATTTTTGGAGGAGAGCAACGCCTTGACGTCGGCCATCAGGTCATCCATTTCGTCGAAAGTCCTGTCGTTAGCCAATTATTCAACGGACAATTTACTTGATAATCTAAAGGAGTTTTCGTTGGTGAATAGGGCGACGGTAGAACACATTCCATTCTTTATTCGCCTTTGGCTGATTGTTCCATCGACGAGAACTTCGTTGAGATCACTTTATGACTGTGCCACCCTCCAACCTTTCTCGAAGTAATAGGGCATAATTTGACCCATATGAAGATGACTTTCTAGGTATATTTTTATTAAGAAAAATAAGAATATTATTTTTTATTGAATCCCAAATTCAGTATTCATATCGTATCGAGAGAAAAGAAGCCGCGAAAAAATCCACATTAATTATGCATCAACCTCTAACTTATGAATTTCCAGTGTTATTACGCAAGAGTAAAACCCACTTGGTTAACCTCGAGGCCAAAAAAAAAGGATATAGCATTTCGTCAATCTGGTTCTTTGGGATGCGCTGTGCACTAGACTTTCACTCGTAACCACAGTGATGTTTATTTGGCCCATACCATGACTACATACGGTGGGCAACTAATGTATCAGTCGAGGCTTCTTTCTTCCCAGAGGAGTCAGGTGCCGAAGAACCAACTCAGGAAGGATGAATGGTGTATATCGATCCAAGATTTGATCTTTGCACCTTGCGTGGGACATGATATATTCATTGAATCAACTTACTACTCAACAGGTAAACCTCCGTACGTGTAGTGTGTACCACAAATGTGACCAGCATGGACCACCCGAATTCCATCTACCTTCGGACATTTTCTTTCTAGAAAGTTGTAAAAATCTATTCTAATCCTAACTAAACACTCAGTGTTAGCCAGTCATCACCCACCCTCAGGTTCTTTCACAAGAAAAGGGCAAAATCCCGGAGAGGAAGGAAATGCACTCCGGTCTTCGGATTTCATTCCTTTCTCCCTCTCACTTCGCCATGTCGTAATCGCTTTTTCCAGTGTCGACAGGGACGGCAGTCAATCTTTAAGATGAAAAACCTTACTGAATAAAATACTGCTATCTTTTATCCCAAGCAATTAGCTTTTTTGAGATAATGGAGCGCTTAATTGCTCTGGTATTTCAGTTTTTGGCCCTTTTCTGCGTTTGCACTTACACACGTATGTATGGGGTTTTTCGTCTCATTCATTTCTTTCACGGAAAGATCCCATTCATTTTATAGCTAACTTCAATTACTTTGATCTTTCCTAAACTAGTAATTTGGTCCAAATATGTAATTAGAAAATCGAACAGGAACTACTGAAATTATACGCTTTGAAGTTCTCCACCTACGCCAACCACCACGTCGGTTCCATCACTTTTTCCCTCTGAGCAGAAGCTTTTCATTGCCTCGCTCCTATAAAATTTCATTCATCACGAAATGCTTTGGGGTTGTCGGTGAAGGGCTCTCGATTGGACTACTGTATCTCAATTTATTTTTTATTCATTTCCATAGTATACTTGTCACATGCAATATGATAATCATGTATATGAAGAAAATTTAGGACGATAAATCAGTAAATTAAACATGAATTACGATTTACTCGAATACTAAAAGCCCTAATATTGCAGTAATCGAAGCAATGAGATCGAAATCCGGAAAGGAAACGATTAAGCGGATAGAATGACTGGGAAAAAAGGTCCGAGAAATGCACGGGGAATTCAGAAATTGGAGTCAGATTATACTTTGAACTGCACATAAATTCCTTGAAACTGGCAGAACGATTAGGCAAATGGCAAACGGACGAAAAGCTTTTCAGAGCATGATCCTTTCTAGAGTAATGTATAAGTAATTTATGGAGAATGGATGATTTATTTTGATGTGTCATTAGGTTCATCGGAATCGTTTTTCTTTTTCTTCAAACTGACAACACGGCATACAGTGGACAGAGTTTCGTTTATACATGATCTGAAGATAACTAGTTGAACAATTAATCCTTGAAAATTTCGTTCGGACGTGAGAAAGCTATAAATTCGATCAATACAAACTCACTTAAATTCTTCTTTGACGTCTTTTCCTTCTTCCGCTCCGACATCTTTTTTGTCGTATTCATCTTCTTTGGTTTGAGCAGCTTCTGACGGCGGATGTGTAGACATTCCTTCCTAGAGAATCTTTCGAAAATGAAGATTCTGTGTAGTCTAAACGATGCTAATATCTTCGACATTCTCCCTATGTGGGCGTAAGCAGTAATTTATTCTGAGGAAATAGTAAACGAGTATATATGTATAAGCACCGCAAACAAAGGGAATCGAAAAACAAGTTTTGAGCTCCTAAAATCAGCGAATTCTGGCAAACATGGTGATTTTGATGTCAGAGAGAGAGCGGGTGGTATTGATATGCAACTATTTAAATCAGAATACTTAAGTAATGCTGAGTTATAATGTTAAGTAAGCATTTCCTGGGATAGAGGAGCGATAGAGGTGGGCCGAAGGTGGTGAGAAGTCTGTGAGCGTTGTGGGCTCTCTAAGCTGCTCCCCTGACCCCGCCCAGGCCGACCTTACCTTCCATCACTTTGAGCCCAGTACCTAATATCTAAGTTGCACTGAAGTACAAGTATACTAATATAACATCGTTTATTAAGTTTAGGTATCAAGTCTGTATACAATTTGAGAGCATCAAATATCACTTATTTGCTCTAATTGTAGTCAGACTTGATATCCTTATATGGCCCCGATTCAGGTCAACGAATTCCTCTTTAATCTCCCGAAAAGGTTAATCTGACGGTTTCAGGGCCCTTTATTAAGAGTCGGGAAGAATATATATGCCCTGATGGAGGCACAGGATCCCATCAGGGATGATGGGTCCCGATTCCCAACTACTTCTGCGTTTGATTAATTAGCACAATAATGGTCAATATTCAGTGATAGTGTTTGATACTTCCCAGTTCGTAGGTGATACTGGCAGAACAGACAGTTATTAAACAAAAATACCACACGAAAAACAATACTCGTACCACATATAATTACCAAGTAATTGTATGGGGTGAGGCATAAAGTCGTAGCAATCACTGATGTGCTTCGTGCATAACAAAATGCTGGAAACCCCCCATATGCCCCCCACTGGGTGGGTAGTCGCTGTGAGTCAATAAGTAAAAAGAGAGGGGAGAGTTTTATGAGGGCGTGGTCAAATTGAATGTGAGAACGGGAATGGGAGGGGTGTCGCATACGTAATAGTGAACATCAAAGTAAAATAAACTATCGAAATTCGGTATAGAACCACCATGGTGATGTTGACCAGCTTAGAACTGGACGAGTTTTTATTATGTGGGCAATTAGTCACACATAGAAAGCCAGCGGCAGCACCATACATCCGGCTGGCTGGCTGTTCACATTCACCCCATTGACACGATTTTCGTTCGTATGCAAAGTAGTATGAGAAGTAGGAGCTGGAAGTGGAAGGGAAAGCTACTACTACTTGATTAACTCCGCAGATATCGTTGACATTCGGATTCACACAACGAAAACAATCCAGTAATTTGCACTCCGAATGCTGTCACTCATGACAATGCCGTTGCGAAGGCAATTAGTCTCAAAGGATACCTACTGATTGTTATAGAAATAGCGCTTCGGAGCTTCACACAATGTACACAGAGCAAAGAGTAGACTGAGAAGCCATTACTGCACTGCATATCATTAATTACTACTTATTATTATCGCTTACTATCACTTGTACCGTTCCCGTTGCTTTCATGTGTTATGTTTTCTATCATTTTCTTTAATTAAATGAATAAATAAAAATCATGACTGTGCACATTTGCGAGTGTACTCAAATAAATAATAAATAAATAAATTGTAGGTTGGCAACCAATTAACGGCGTATTTTCCTAAGAACCTCAAACATTTATCTTACAGGGTAGCTACCTATTTTTCAAAGTGATTTATATCCATCGACCAGGTACCTCAGCACTTTATGGCCAATATAAAACTAAACATACACTTCCTTTTCTCAGAAAAAGACAATTATATTTCAGTCGGCTGATTGCCGACCTAATACGGATCACTTCGAAATGTTACTATCGCTGAGTACCTCCAGACGCGTTTCTATAAGAAAACTCCAATTCCAGTGATGAGCTCCCGGTGCTCAATGTCTTCTTCATACTCCAAAATTACAATTATTTCGAATAACCAGCTAAAATGAAATAAAAATATCTCAATAAAATTTCATTACTTTATAATTTGATTATCGCTGCACTTCCTGTATTCCATCTGACCATTTCCCATGGCTTACCTCAGTTTTGCTAGTTCTTCATCATTAAGCAACAAACAAAATTGACTTCTAATTGACTTTAAAGTGTCTTTACTTTCAGTTTTTTTTATTTTGATTGTTTATAAGTTTTGTTTTTTGCTGTTGTTGGCCTTGTTGTTTACTCCGTGGTCTAATGTTAATTTTTTCTATTTTATACTTCTGTTTGTTTGCCTGACTTATTTGTATGCCCACTTCCTCATGAGTTGCGTAGTTGGCGCGCTTCGCGTGAAAAATCAAATTAATAAACAAAAATCAACAAAATGGAATTATGGGCACTTCATTTTCGAATTATGAGGCGCACACT
Source organism: Haemonchus placei (assembly GCA_900617895.1). Taxonomy (NCBI): domain Eukaryota; kingdom Metazoa; phylum Nematoda; class Chromadorea; order Rhabditida; family Trichostrongylidae; genus Haemonchus; species Haemonchus placei. Next base: position 49,481 of record UZAF01016650.1, read on the forward strand.
TCTAGGTTGGCATTTAAATAATTGCATATATTTGGCAAAATACTACTCATTTTTTACAAAGCAAAGATTCATCAATTTTTAAATTGGCTACAAAATACTCAGGTACCTAGCCTAAGGATACTAATCATTTACTCAGGTACCCGACCTATGAAATACTAGGGGAAACAAGTACTGGTAAAGGAATATCAAATTGTCAACCGATATTNGGAAGGTCAAAAGGCTTAGCTAGCAACGAAGAGCTTGTCTTCACATGCCGTTGCCTTCTGGCATTGCATAATTCCCGTTTCGAGTGAAAAATCAACGAAGCGAAATGAATTTAAATTTTTGCATGTGGAACATTTTAGGGTTTAGCCGTTGATTGCCTTTGCAGTGGGGTCCTTCGATTCGAAACACTTTACAAACCTCATGAGCACTGAAAACTGGAACTAGACGGCTTCCTACCACTGAAACAACTAAGTGTCTCAGTTGTACAGCAGATCTAGGAAAAAAACTTGGCGCTGTTCCAACTGCCATCTACCTGGTCCTACGATAAGTATAAACACTAACGTAGTCCTCAAAGTGACCCCGTGAATAGAGTCCAGCACGGCTATAACAGACGATATGAAACTTTACCGTTCGAAACCGTCCAGTTAGGTTAGTTGGATATCACTACCTCGTAGCTTATGTAGCTCTGGGTTCAATCCCTTCCCCTTCCGATTTTCTTTCCCATTTTCCCTCAAAGCAATATATGAGGTGTGTGAGGTTTCCTTGAACTAGAGTGTGAAAATATGAACCCTTTATTCGAAAATATACAGAAAGCTAAGCAAAAGTAAAAAATTTTCGAAAGGTAGCAAGTCCGACAGAAACACGTCCAATCTTGGCTTAAAATCCTTGGCTAATACGAGTGAAATTACACCGAAGTAATATAGACAGATAAAAATATTATGGGAAACACTGAGATTTACAAAGACAAGCACAATAGGTAGCAAGCACAATCATAGCGTATTTGACAGCATTATTATTAGGCTTGAATAAGTAAGTTGGTTTTTTTGTACATATCAGGAAGGCAAGACGAGGAAAGTGGAGTTACTGAAGCGAACAATCCTTTTTTGGCTTTTGAGGTGGATAGTAGGCTGTTTGATTTGGCCCTGCTGGAACTTGTTGAAAACCGGAAGTTGCTTGTCCCTGACCCCCATAACCTCCACCGTATCCCGCATCCCCATATCCCCCATATTGCTGATTCTGAGGTTGTGGCATACCATATCCTGGAGCGGGTTGTGGAGGATTCTGAGGCGATGGCATACCGTAACCTGGATTCGTCTGTGCAGGATTGTAGGCAGGGTATGGAGGTGCAGCGGATCCAGGTTGAGGGTATGGAGACGGCTGCAGTGAAGGATAGACCGGTGGTTGCGAGACAGTTTGACTGTATGACGGTGGATGACCAGCTTTATCCATACCGGATACCCTCATAATACGTAGATGAGTACCACCAGGTGGCATGCCTGGCAGCGGCTGGTCGAAGTCGCCCCACAGGTAGATGTTTCCTGAAATAAAGGTCAATCAGAAGAATGTGGATTACAAGTATGAATCACACCATTGACTATAATCCTTCCCAATCATAGATGGTGACTAATTTTTCAAACTTGAAAAAAAACCGAAAAGTGTAGTTGATTTGTCACCCAAGGCAGATAACTTTGCTAAGCCAAAAAAAAAACTTTCAAATGTCTTTAGAAAACTAATGATTATCAGGGAGAGAGTAAAATCTTGAAATTTCGTTCGGCCTACGAAGAATAACGTTTATGTTCTATTATCATTATTATGATCACAAAATACCTCAAGCAATCCTCCTTGACCTCAATCGATATTGATATTTATCACTTATTTTGACTTATTTTTTTACTAGCTGTTATTATTTCGCAGCACGCGATACGAAAGCCCCAAAAGATTGACCAGTCGTGGGCACAACTTCAGCCTCGGACGAGACCCGAACCCGTACCTATGCATTTTGAGCGCCTTCCTCTATATTACTTACACTACTGATAAGCAGATACTCATATTCTAAACTTCCTGAAACGTAGATGAAGACACTCCATAATCATGCCCCTGAAGTGAGACGTTGAAGAACCAAATGAAGAAAATACCTAACCGGAAAAAGAGAAGGCCAAATTTTTGGATCACTATCTTCATCTATCTCGTGATATCTCCTTCATTTATCCATCGAGATGAGTCATGATGGCATATGTTTTGCTTGGCCTAATTACACATGTCAAACAGCCTGTTAGCTTTTCGGTTCTTTGAAGCCTTTTTCATTGTCATTCTGCTCAATTACATTTAATGGGATCTCACAAACTTTTTCTATACATTTTGTCAAAAAACTTGACATTCGACTTCATTACATATTCTGTTCTTTAATCCTTCTCCTCTTTTTCTATTTCGACTGGGATCGAATCGGGTCTGGCAGCCGGATTTCAGCCGATGGTTACTCCTTTTATGGTGATGGATAGAATTTTAAGGCGCTATGATCTGTTTGTTTGGCAATCGAGATCATCTTCCTGTACCCATTCCCCCTTTCTTTCTAAATTTCACCTCACAGCTTTGTGTATTTTCTGGATTTCTACACTTACCCAGAGGGAATTTTCTCTAGTTGTTGGTAACTACATCTCTGATCTCTGTAGAGGCAAGTAGGTACAGCACGTTTAAAAGAGATAACAACAAAATATGAAAAAAAGCTAGGGACCACAGATCATTGGTCTTATTGGCAACTTCATGAAATTCGGCGTGGGGAACATGTTTGAAGCAGTCGACACTGAACAGTTCTACAGAATCCATTTCGCTTACCGATTATACGGAATGACAGACAAAATTCAACCGAGCTATTCTTGCGTGAATGTAAACTTTACTATTAACTGTTCTTTACAGTAGATTCTATTATAGAAGTAAGAAATGGTCGAAAATTTCTGTTATGTATATTACGGAAGCGGAAATTTTCATCACATCATCAGTGGCTCGTCCCATATTAATTATTTATCCAGATAACCTTGATGGCGCTTGGCATTAAATATTCTTAAAGGCGACTTCCCTGAGAATTATTTACGATGCAAGCGGTAATCCGGAGAAAAACGAAGTACAAAATGGGAAATTAAAATCAGGAACGGTTCAACACTTTGTAAATTAGTGTTCGATGATAACTCTTCGGTCTCAACAAACTAACTCGGTTGATTCTTTTCCTATGAAGCTAACACTATCTGAATACCACTTATAGAGATGATAGTTTAGCATCACAAAAAAGTGACTTCAAATGTATTTCCTATTCGAAAGTGATATAATATCGGCATTCAGTTATTGTTCAGCATCTCTGCCCTTACAACAGTTTCATTCTCCAAGTTTTTTTTTTCAGGATCTAACAGGTTCCTGTGACCTAGGGTTTCCTGAGATCTCAAAGTATGAGAACAATCAAAAAAAGCAAACCTGAATTGCATGCAGTGAGTCTTGGCTCAATCAATGGAGCTGGCATTTGGGCTGGAATCTGTAACCATTGGAATGTTCTGGTATCTAGCATCCAGTAATCGACCAGACGTTGAACATTGTAATTGCCGTGATCAATCTCTCCTCCAGCCAACAAAATGGCATCTGAAGAATGAAACTGTGACAGAACCGCGTTTTATCCTATACTCTTCAGAGTATCTGCTGAATTTGGAACCGAGGCAATTTTAATTATTACTAGTTATTCCGTACAGCTCTCTCTATCAGGCCAAGTGAACAAAGTTTGAATCAATTAGGGTTTCGAAATAGCTTAAAGACAACACACTATTTCAATGAACTGGACTGATCTTTGGCCCTCCCAGTAAAACAGCAAAAGTGTTAAAACCTACTCGCTATTCCATCGATACCACAATTCTTCCTCGGCACAGGCATTCCACGTTGTGGATCTGGAGTACACTGGTGAGTTGTGATCTGCAAGTTCAAGACTATAATTACTCCGATGAATAAAAAAAAGTTTAAAGCATACAATATCAGGCTTCTCCAATTTGAGCACATGAATACGAGTGTGATCCAAATGACCATCGGGTGAGGAAGACAACAGATGTACAGAACTGAAAACATATTAGGACTTCATTCAAGGAATTACTCGTAAAACAAATGCCGATAAGGTAAAATCCTTGAAATGATAAAAGATAATGATTTGACAGAGAACTTCAGCCTCACACTGATCAAAAATACCAACCCATTGCTGAGAAACCCATCATAGAAATGAGTGAGATCGGCACCTTGTACTGTAAAGTTCGCAGTTGGAGGCTGTGGGGCTTCGGCCATAGCGTTGATGCGCCATACCTTGAAATTATGTACTCACCAAATGTCTTAGCCTGTAGGCCATAATCAATGTTTTATGTATGGCGAATCGTGGGATGGTTATTAGGGAGGCTGAGATTTGGCTTGCGAAAAGTTGGAGAAACCGAGCTTGAAAGTAGGAAAGTGAACTCGTGAGGAAAGGAGTATAAACATGAAAAGACCAGCATCGCTGTGGTTCCATTTATAAGGCCGGCTGAGAAAGATGTTAAAGATCTGTANCCATCCTTGAAGAAACTTCATTCCTACATTCCTCTACAATGGTATGTACCCACCAGATTCTGAAAAAAAGCTGCTGCAAACCTGTAATCCTGGGTTAGCCATGACAACAATTTCTGGAGCATCTTCACGCATCGAACATATGTACTCTCCGCCAATTTCTAGTGGATTGTCAAGAAGAGGACGACAGTTTGACACAGATATGCCATCACCAGAAAGATCAAGACGGAAGACATGAAGCTGGAAAAATGAAATACTAAGGTGAGTATCTCATTCATACAGAAGGCGAAAAAATAGGAAAAGGAGCAAATATCCAAGTAAAAGAAGGCAAAATGATCTTACACGGATTTTTCCATAAATTTGCTCTTCAGTCACTAGCACAAAGGCAGAACCACCCTGAGGTGATGGGCATTTTAATGCAAAGAGGAACTTCATTGTACCTGAACAAAAGGTATGATCTACTGTATTTTGTGGCAATTGCATAAAACACTCAATAAAATCAATTTTAAAAAACCACCACAATAACTCACCTTGTGCATGCAATGGAATTTCTCCGGCAAAACATTTGAAATTGACGTCAAAGATAACGAGACCGGGATATCCTTTACGAGTACCACTGGAAAATAGAGTACACTATGAGATATGAAACAAGCAGCTTAAAACCAACGTAAAACAAAAAAAAAATAAACTTTTAAAACAGCGTAGATCACACACCCCAGCCCCGACAAACAAAATTTTTCCGTACCCACATATATAATAAACTTAGCCCTGTTTAGAAATGCCATTCTGCTCGGTGATGTGAGATTTAAGTATCATATGAATACCAATAATGCTAATTCTTTTCAAAAACTTCATCTAGAAACGCAGAGCTGTTGTTCATCGCATCTTGTTTTGGTAATAACACAACATTGGTGTAATGTCGTTCTGATTACAAAAGCAGTACCCCTCCACCATACAGCTCGCCCAGACCATCGAACTGCGAAAAACTAAATTGAGTCCAAGGCCTCGGAGAGTCCAGGTTGACCCTGTGACATCATGGAACTACGGCGGTCGATGATGTCACTGCCTTTTGGTTCTTTTGCTCATACCATCGGGAACACAGCGCACTGCATTCCATAGCAGAAGGTCACTTCCGTTGAAAAACATGCAAAAGCGGACTCAACTTGAACAAAGTCTTGCAAAAAGCAAAATCCCTCCCAAGAAATGCTCAGCCATTGACCACTTTTGCACAGTTTTTTCAATGGAAATGCCTTTCTTCAAATGGAAGCAAAGTGTTGCGATCAAAAAGAGCATTTGCACCTATCCTGGCCTGATTTTTCAGCAATTGCCCCAGTTTCCGAGGGAACGCTTTACTCATTACAGAACAACTTTGAGGCCTTCACAAGAAACTTAAGAATAAATCTGTAAACTAACAAAGTAACGTTGAACAAATTTGAGGCATCGCAACTACCTGGTTCCACTTCCTTCATCAGCTATCGGATCGTAGAGAAAGTAAAGCTTGCTCATATCTATAGACTCTTGCACATCTTGAAATACTGCCATACGCCATTTTCCATATTGCGCATCAAGTGGGTGAGGTTGTTGTCCCCAGTTGACTGTGATATCTTCTGTGTTCACTTGCATGCCTGAGTTTTATATTTTAATACAAGAACCTCTACTAAAGGTGAAATGTAACGAAAGCGTGAAATGTAACGAAAGCATTCTGAAACCAAAGCATGTCATAGATGACACGCCATAATCTCCGACCAAAGAGAAATCTTAAGAGAATCAATGCATGGTAGCGATTTAGCTCCGCCTAAACCAGTTTTCACCTCTATGCGTGCCTATCGGATTTCTCGCCGTTGTTTAGTCATCATCCTACTGAATTGTACCAACAATGACAAAACATTCACATATTATGGGATTCCTGAACCCAATAATAGAAAAATCGATTCTTCGAGCCAATTCGATAAACATTTTATAAATTACATTCTTCACAACACTTTTGCAACTACCCGACAAGAAGTGATTAAAGCAATAATATCGGCATGCACATCTACATATAAATAAAACGAATAAATTAAGAGATACACGTGGCGAAAAAAAATCTCATAACATCTATAGGACTAATGTTGAATAATACTCTGTCATAAGCCTCTCCAATTCATACAATGATTAACTTGACTATTAATTTTTTTATCACTAATGATCGAATGAATCACATTTGAAGTAAAGACTTCCAGTTCTGTTCAGCGTAAAAATCTCGAAATCTTAGCAGTACAGTGCATGATTCAATGCTCAGAGCGCAAATGAACTGATTAATAACAAAACGAAGGAAAGGTGCAACTTCAGTTCGACAAAAAATGTTCGCAGAATACATTCATAAATTTATACATTTCAGGCAAAGAGGCCGAACCAAGTAGCCAAAAGTCGCGGCTGTAGCGATTGAAATATTTGAAAAAAAATTAACAAAACACGTCAAGAAGTCAAGTTGCGGGAAAACTGACTTCAGCTGACTCGGAGTCTGATAGTGGACGTAGAGCAAAAATGGCCGTTTTCACTGCTTTTGCGCATTCACCGGCTTTCGGGACAAGGAATCTGTAATTTGCACTTACTAATATAAAGTAAAAAAAAGATGCATCAGGGATAACTGTTGACAGTATTTTCAGCGATATCAAGACATACTGTGCTCTCGCAGCAAATATAAGCTACAAAAGTAAAAAATAAAAACATAAGCTTACAAACCCAATGCGCAAGTAGCGAAGGCACATACTCGCTATTTTTTATTTCTTTTTACTGGTGACGAAAATAGTACCCAAAACTCTCATGGATGCGCGCATGCACGCGTCTAGCGTTCAGCAGTCGCCTTCAAGCATCAAACTGAGTACGCAGTTATTCAATGGAAGTTGATAATAACCACTAAATTATTAATTATTCAAATTTGACGTACGAATCATGCGTTTCATCATCTAAACAATTCATTCAGCAAATATGACGCGCCATGTTGCTCTTGCACGAACTCCCACACCTGTTTTCACCTGCGATCAGATTTTGCATGAAATGGTCATTTTGCCTTGTTGCAAATATTCACTTACAAAAAGCGCAACAACTCGAAAAGAATGGACAATAAAAATTAAAGAAGAAATAAAAATGAAAGCGAAGCTAAAGAAACCAACCTATGCACAGCAGTAATCTTTGAAACACCACTGATTTCGTAGCCAAATTTGAAGGTCAACAGCTCTGGGACCTTCTTTTTGCTAGTGACACGAAGTATTGAAGAGAGAGCATGCCGAGCCTCAGTGGTAACGTATCCAGGCTACAAAATTATATCATCAAGATTTTAATGAGTGCAAAGACGACGCTTGATGTACATAGAGTAAACGCTAATGCCCCGAGAGGACAAGAACACAATGAAAAAAAAGCAAATATTAGTTTTTAAGAATTTTAAAGAAAATCACTTTGAATCTAGCACAGGCATACCTTTCCTTCCACATCTCTCAGCACATGCATATGGGTACGTGTTATGGCAATGTGAGATGGAATCATCATTTTGTTATCGGCTAATTCATGACATTGAAAATGTTCGATGAATTCAGCTTGCTCAGTTAGAAGAAGCTGTAAAAACACCACCTTTGAGGAATCAAATTGAACTAAAAAATCTTATATAAAAAACCTCTTCTTTTCCTGTTGACTTGCTAAACAGTGTGCCGCCGCTCTCGTCGCTAGAGTCGTCATCGATTGAGAACACAGACGGCTCGTTTCGATATCTATAGGTGTTATTCCTTGTCCGAACAAATCAATGAATCGGAAGTATTAGCAAACAGTATCTCACAAATGGATGACAGTTTAATTCTCGACTTTTGTACATCCTACGCTATGTAATTCAATGTAGCCGCAGACAGGCAGTAGAGTAAACCTAGCAGGTCGAAGAAGAAAAAATATTTTGTAAAAAGGTGTTGTGCAAGGCACTGTTGGGAGAAGCTCAATAATTAACAGGTCATATTCAGACATGACGGCAAAATGTGACCAGAGGAGAAAATCACATTTCCTAGGCCACAAAACGGAAATCAAAGCTATCAAATTAAAATAGCGAGTAAAAGCTCGTACGAAGTAAATTACCTTTTGCCATAGCGATCTGACGACAACACATGTTTGACCTCATTTGTGGGAGCACTTCCTGGAGCTGCTTGAGTCACCAACTCGCTAACCTTGTCTTTCACAGCAGCTGACTTAGAAATTACCACTTCTTTCATCTTTCCTACCAGTTTCTAAAAAAGTACCGCGTTTTGATGGCAAAGAGTTTTCAGAACATAACAATATTTCATCACCTACCCAGCTCTTGCCCGAAGACGCGTTTCCGCATTCTCGACACTTGGATTCATCGTGAGAGTTGATAAGCCGTAAACGGTTTGACTCCGACAGAACACTATGTAGACCTAAAAAAAGACGAATTGCGAATCCTATTTGATCAGCACTACTGCTTGTGAACTTACAATTAGACATACCTCGATAACCACCTTGAGCGAAGGTAACGTGGCTCTTTCCATCGCGAAGAAATCGAGCAATCACCATATTCATGAACTGATCCTAAAATGCACACAATCATGACAAATATCACTTAAATCGTGTCTTTATCGTTAAAACGCTAAAACCATTGTTTAGCGAAAATTGAAAACGACGTTGAAGAAATATAACAAAATATGGGGGACAGAAACCCCGAAAAGACTCGAAACTTACTTGGTCTTCATCGCCATAACCAAAGAAGCATATGTGTTCATCAAACTTCTGCTCGTGCTTGTACGATTCGAGGCAAGATAAAGCCATTTCAAACTGACTAGGAGCATCAACCAACTGCAAAAAAAAAAGCTGTTCACACACCACTTCGAGGGAATGTCAACGTCAATTCTTAGTAATGAAGTAAGAAGGAATATCTTCATGAGAGCCACTTGAAAAGGGTAATGATTCACCCTACAAAAGATAACCCAACTTACCAGCTTGCAATCCAGATTGAACGAGCCATAGATATGACCACTGTTATACGCCTCGTTTGAGCGGCAATCAATAATGAAGTAGGTAATGTTTGAGGTCTTTAATGAAGGAAATTAGTGGAATAGCTAGACTGTCATAATTCAAGCCGATGAATACTCTTGGATGAAAAAAAATAGCTCCATCGCAGCAGCATATTTATTTATGAATGAAGCACCCACCGCTACAGCGCTACGTTCTTTTCTCGTAAGTTCTTGGATCGTTACAGGTAAGCATAGTAGCTTACTTACTTGCATTTCACCAACTTCATCATCATAATTCGAACCAAATATTAAATAATGAAAGTCCTGATAATAAAGAGAATGAGGTAATCCATGTACCACAAAAACTTGTCACAAAATTACTGACAAACCTCACGAACGCACTGTGGAGTGCGATCTGCGTAATATGCAGACAATTGAACAAAATCTGGTACATCATCGATAGTCAATTGATTTGGTAATGAAGAAAGCACTTTGTGCGCATCATCTCTGTAGAACAGGCAGGTTCTATGTGGTAAAAGAAGGGACGCTTATAATTCAGTCTTACCGACGATCAAATCCAATCCCAAGTAATTCATCTCGGCTATTAATAATTAAAACCAAAGCCATGTAGAAAATTAAAAAAGGGTCACCCTTAAAATGAATATGTTTTAGGCAGGGTTCGAATTATGGAGTAGTAATAAGTTGGTAATGACAGAACAGAAACTGACCTTCTCAATGTAGAGTTCCCACAAAACCCTACATACACCATCATCAACAGAAGCCGCTAAAACTGTTGAAAACCACTGATTTGCATACGAGTACGGCATACATTTTAGGGAATCCAAGTGAGAACTGGAGGAACGATTTGATATTTATTTCCATAATAACCAAAAAATGTAGTAAGCAATGAAAACCTTATGACAGGGTCATGATACTGCAGCAGTAGCCGAAACAGATCGTATATTTGAGCGTTTTCCTTTGTTTCTCTGAATACTTCCAAAAATGTTCATGTATCAAATAAAGAATTTCAGTAAAAGAACGGTAAGGCTCACTCACTTTGGAATGTATTTAGTTGTGAACGCAAAGAACACATTGAAAAGATGTTCTTGAGGTAAGTCAAACTTCAAAATTTTCTCTAACACCTGAAAAATCGAAATGAAAAATTACTACTATGTCGCACTGGCTAGCAAAAAATGCTTACCACTATCCATCCGCTGTCTTTCTTGTAGTCAACATTGCGCTTTTTACAGTACAATGTCATAAAAGATTCCAGCTCTGGTACAGATTTCTTGTTGTCCAACAATTTCGCTAATTTTCGGCAATCTGCAAAAGGGATCTGTGGCTACCTATGGGGACTACAACGGTATATGAAAACAGTAATTTTCCTTCATTCTAGAGTACACTTCTAGTAAACAGTCGGAAAATTCATTAAAAGAGCCGGAAAACTTTTTATAATGTTATTGAATAATTTGATGGACACACCAGGGCGCTATAAAACCATTGCTACGTCACGCTATCGAGAGTGACATGTTGTTTCAATCATTTCGGCAGAGTGCAAAATGCATTACAGGTCATACATAACTGCATTTACAGAACAGTACGCCTGTAAGGTTGCTATGTCGCACATGTGTAAGGTGAAATCAACTGGCTGTCTCGTCCCCTTCAGCACAAGATTGAGCTATCGCTCCTAGCCACCATCACCCATTATCAATGCCGATGCTGCCCACTAATTGAACACGTCAAGAGGATAATCAATGAGCACTATAACGCCCAAGCTGGTGACATAGTAATTGTTTTTGGAAATTGAAAGATAATTGAAAAAAAAAACGGAGTCCGCTGTGACAGTGACTATACCCAGTTCACATAATGACTGCTCCTGAGATGTTGTTAAAAACTTGCATAAAGACAAAGCAGCCCTTAAACAGCAAAATCTCAAATTATTTCTGAAGTAAACCTATGGGAACTCGGCAAGTTCCAGCCAAAAAGCCATGCTAAAATGCCTGATCAGGGCCACTATAGTCAATATTCAGCAAGACTTCGGATAGCCCTTTATCGAGGCTCACATGAAACAGAACCGGTGCGAAACGAATAAAAAAAAACATCCTCGAAGAAAATATGGAAAAGGTAGCAATTACAAAAAGGCAGATGATAATTGCTCATGAAATACTTTGTTTGTAGTACACATACCATTTCTAAGGCCGGCTTGGTTGTTCAAGTTGTAGAGCTGATCCCAGTCATCGAGTGGATTTGGTCGATTTACTACGCCAAGGAAACGCTAGGTACAATAATATTTAGTAGACTATTTATACAAACTAAAAACAAGTAGATCAAAAGTCCTTCAAACTAGAAAAGTAACTAACCACCCAAAGCAATTTCTTACTTTCCGGATCGCTCGCAAACGAGACAAGACTCGAACTTGATACCATGTCCTTATTACAATCTGTCGGCAATGACGAAATTGAAAAATCACTTTCTTTCACCCTTAGAAAAAATACTCGGATTGGAAAGTGATTACTTATTTCTAGGTAAATTCTTACTCAAATGCATAAAGCACGGTCGAATTTTCGAAAGTTGGAAAACACTATGCGAAACTTACCAGTCGTCTCCAATGGTACTAGTGCTTTCGCTGTTGATATCATCACCCATGCTATAAATAGGAATCGATTACGACGGTTATCTCTATAGCATTGTTGAATACGTTAAAGAAAAGAAGAGATGTAAAAAATCAAGATTCAGATTCGTCGATTACTTCAAATGCTTTGTAGTAGTATTCTAGTGACTTTGAACAAAAGAGATTTTACTATTTAACGTCTCGTAAAAAGTAACTCAGCACACCCTTATTCAAATGGGGCTATGCGGGAGTGTGAAGTCCTCTACGGAATGAATTGTATCCGACAGATCCTTAACAGATCCTCACTCGATGTCACTATCTCATGCCACTTCCCTTTAGGTCGAAGAGGAACGATTCCGTCCACTACATCAGGATATACTCGCAAGATAGATAAATGAGGTATAGTAACTAGGAGCTTTCAAATCCGGACAGCCTTATGCTAAGGATATCGCCCACGATAGAAGGTAAGCGCAAGGGCCGTAAAAAAGGAAAGCGAAGCCACTCACTATCAATGACTCTTGATTCAATTGAAGTAGGGGTGTAGAACGATCAATAGAAACAAACTGGTCTAAAAAAGTGACAATTCCTTAACACAGCAGGCCCTTCCGAAACAAATTAGATAAACGGGAGAGAAAAACCTGTTAGGCCAAGTTAACAAGAGTTAACAGCGGATAATCTACCGCTGCTGCGTCGCGACCTTCTCATTGGAGCGCGTCAATATAGCCAGAGGCAAATCTCATGGGAGGTGGAATTTCGTAAAATTTTTTAAAGTATAAAAATGTCTTTACCTGCCAGCTCGGTATTTGTATTCCCACACATTGGTACTGCTATTTTAGCTGCAAGGGACTTTATGATCTGTGGGGAACTGATAATAAAGATGTCATGAAGCTGGTTTGCCGCCCTGGTTGAATTCTTGCCGGGAGAAAAACTCGAGTATCCCTCTATATAATCCGCTAAGTGTGTCTGTCAGCATGCCGTCCCACAGGGCCTAGAGGGTTCACATTTGGTAGGAGTACGGCGGCGGTATGAAAGCACTTGTAGTGGTTAGCAGGATCGAGCTCCGCCCACAGTGGGCGGGGTTTACGCAAAATAAATGTTTGAGCGGAAAATTATAATTCCTGTCCCCGTCGTGTTGTAGTGGCAGCTAGTGCACTCACACTCACACGGATAAATCAAGCTTCTGGCATTCATAAATCGCACAAGTATGAGGTACATTTCATCTTGCTGCTTCATTTTTATTTTTTCATTTGTTTTCAAATTTTTGCGGTTATTTTCGGTTGTAACATAACTTTATTGTATGTGATACTCCAATCAAGCGTGGGAATTTGATCGGAGTGTTCACTTCAATATTTTATTTTACATATTACCATTCTATTTGATAATTTTAGTCACTAGTTTCCGTCAGTTTCAAACTATTCTGTTCTGTGGCTGTTTCCGGTTGAAAGACCGAAATTACATTGGTCTACTTTCTTCTATTCTTCAGATTGTCTTTCAGAGGTCTTCCTCCTGGATTTGGACGACCACGTCAGATGGAATCATTTACCAACATCAGGAAGGAGCACGGTTGAGAAGCAGTGCTGGAGGCGTACCCAATACCTCAAGCTCTTCATCACCAGACTTGAGTTTTGATAGTGAATAAAAACGAAGCTTGAAACCAGACATGATATTTGTCATGCTACTATGAATAAAACAATTTCTTTCATCGATTTCAATGCTAGATATGATCAAGTAAATGCGTACATGGACCAGGTAACATGCAAATTCACGTTTGTTAAAAAGTTTCTGTTTTTTGTTCCTTGAATTGTATATTTCAAGGATCTACTAGTGCCCATTAGGGCCGAAAANTCAACCCTACATTTTGGTGTCCGCAGTTACGTCAAAACTAGGGGTGTAGATACTTTGGCTTCAGCTGTCAATTTAAGTTTATTGATTATTGATTTGTTCTCTTGAATTACGACGTTTGAGTATACGGTAGATGTTGTAGTGTAATCGCCTTCTTTAGAGCCTGAAAATATCGTAATCTTTTTGTAATACTCCGATCTCCACTGCTCCGCTGGAGCTCGATACCCCCAGGGCACTCGCATAAACTGAGAGGTGGTAGGTGGCTCAGACTTAGCTGACAAGTCAGCACTCCAGAAGCGGTTCCCAGTGTTTCGATGATACAATAACGGATGAATCCCAGTTCAAAGGTGAAAATAGGCTTCGCTTGGGGAGATATTCGAATTTATCGCGGTGTTCTGGTCAATCATGAACTCGATTAGTGAATGTCATTGACTCGATGACGGCAATGTGTGTGTGGGGGGATCCTCGTCACTTTGTTAATGAAAGCACGCGCAGTGCATTTCCGGAATGCCCCCAAATGTGGACGCCGACATTTTCGCGTTGGTAGCGTTGGCTGGTATTGCCTTCAATCTCACTTCCACTTAATCATCACCAGTGTCCTCGGCTGTCATGGTTTTCCACAGCGGCATGCTGCCCTTTGTTCTCATCTTGTAAAACTTACAGCTACTACTGCTATTACTCCAGCTACTAGTACTACTGTAAACATACGATTATTATGAACGGCGAAAGAGCACGATTTCGATCCTGTCGTGTCACAGCAGAGCTTGAGGGAATCCACTGTGTGAGTTTATGCTACCACGTTTCACCTTACAATCGAGAACAGTGCATTTCTAAATACGGTACTAACTGGGTTTATAGTACTGTTACTATTAGGTAGTACTAGGTGCTAAATGCTATGAGAATCAAGGATATTTGATGCTTCCATGAAAAGTGTTCCTCCCTGTAAGTCCAAAGTACGATGCGTTACCGTAATCTTCACACAGAACTATGTACGAGAAGAATGACTGAGTGATTGCAAAGAGAGATGATCTGTAAAATTATCTCTTCGGATTGCACCACGTACTGG
>UZAF01016651.1:0-68014 GCA_900617895.1 Haemonchus placei
TTTTTTTTTCGCGTGAATTGTTTTGTTGTTAATCGTGCGAATAAATATTTGTGTTCGCAACTTGTGTGCGTGGAGCTAACACTGTTTTAAACAGTTGATATCTCTCATTAGAACGAATCTTTCGGTACAAAATTGTTCTCAGTTATACAGTTGTTTACTGGTGCTTTCAGAGAGCACTCGTTGGTCTTCAGAGAGCACTCGTTGGTCTGAATACAATAAAATTGTAAAATTTTACTTTCGCATAAGGCAGACAATGGTGGGTCCGAAAAGTGTTCATTCGATCCATTGTAACGGGGTAGGTCAAACTGAAGGTGCGGTCTGAGGTCATACTGTAATCTCGCAAGGTCGCTCCCCACTTTGCTCGTGAACTGTGTGGCAGTTTGCGGAAACTGATCAAAATAATTGAACAATCGATTTCCAAAGTTCCAAATAGTGAGTCGTGAGCCCGACTATCAGGAAGATAAGAGAAGGCAACAATGAGCGAAAACTGTTACGGATAAAGTCGATGCTGTTCAATAACGCCATGAAATGCCTGGTCATTTACTGCAACGGAAATCATTATTTTGACGATGGAGCAATTGGTTGACAGAGCGTAGTATTCCTGGCAACTACCCCTTGAGGAATGCTTTCATTAGTTCTTCTTCCATTCAGAATTATTCCTCCCGTAAGAGTCTCGTATCAACTGGTCGACACGGAGCGCCTGGATAGTTTGGATGTTCTGGACGCGTATCGACTCTGTGTTCGATCATTAGACTAAGCGCGTGAGAGTGACGCCTGAAACAAACCTTCGCATTGAGAACAAATATGGTTTGAAGCTTCCGCTTTCTGCACGGTAAACCACAAACCGATCTAAAAGTAATGAATAATCGGAGCGTTAATAAAATAAATAATGTAATGGAAACATCAACAAAATTTCTTCATAATTTATTTTCAAGTCTGTAAAAACACCAAAAGTTTAACTTTTCATGATCCATGAGCTTGTCTTAGCCTCTCCTCTGAAGATTTGAAAAATCATGTCACACATGAATTAAACAAGCAAGAGATTGAGAACGTACATAAAATGGGAATAAAAAAAGAGTAAAAACAAGTCAGTGAATAACGAAAAGACGTCACTGTCCTTCAACTCACAGTAGGTAGCATACCAGTATTGTAGGAACAGACGAGGTATACAACTTGATTATCATGAAACTGTACATACATGTAGGTGTTTGTGAATCAAAAGGAAAACGCACAAAAAGCATTCATCAACCTATTACTTCCCGATATTCGGTTTCTCCTTGAGTATCTGCCGGAGCTTGCACTGCAGCTGCATCGATGGTTGCGTCATGAGCTTCTTCTACGATTTTCGGACATTTCTCTTCGATGATCTCCTCTTTTTTCGTCTTCGATGGGCGCTTTCGCGCTGTTTTGAATTCCTCAAGTGGGTGGATCGACTGCCATACTATCTCTACAAAAGAAAATATCCTGGAAAGATCAAATTCTCATAACGTTCCAATCCCTGAAACAGCTGCAAATTTGGACATCAAGTTCCCTTTTGTAATGCGATATATGTATATGAGTAACGAATCCCACTTACCTTCCTTTTCTTTGAGATCCTCATCTAGCTTGATGCCCAGATGACCCAACACGCGCATCATAACATCGTCTACCAAGCCATGGATTGCCAAATCCGTTTTCTTTTCCTGCAATACATGTGACAGAACAGAAGAAAAAATAATCTAAAAAATCATCGATAACTTACATGCTTAGTTGCCTGCAAGTTCACAGTCACCATTTTTCCGCCGTTCTTTTTCGCTAAAAGTGGCATATCGCCAACAGGCACTATTTGCAGCGACGTTCCCAAACACAGAGAGAGATGTGCGTGCTGAAAACGATCGGAGATTCAAAACCAACTGTTCATAACAAGCTCTTTACTGTTCCTGGAGGCTGCTGTTCCCCTACCTTTGCATAGTTATACGCTATAGTGAAATCGGGCTCCGGCAGAGCATCTTCCCAGTCCAGAGTTGTGTCACGGAGTCGTCCACGACATGCACGACCTTTCGGAGTACCCTCACAATTTCGACCCGTATATTTCAAGCCGACACTTCCGGTAGGGAAATCTCTATAGTAGCGTCTGAAAAATCTTTCATGTCACTGCGGCCTATATTCTTTGTTGAGGCATTTTTGCCAAATAATGAGTGGGCATCCTTGACCTTGAGCACCGTTCACATTGCTCGCAAAAAACATTCCCATGAAGCTCAGCCAATCGATTCAACGGAAACGACGAACGTGGATGCAAGCCATCAACATTTTGCGACACTAGAAATCTGAAAAAAGTGGTAACCGCCGAAGAAATGAACTACCTCAGCGACAAATTTACTTGATCAATCCTCGCTCTTCCAGTATTCGAAGCGCACGGTGCGTAAGCGTCGGACGAGCTCGGGTAAAATCAACACTTTCTGCTACGCGACCTTCTTTCTCAATCGTCCATACACCATTAGGTCCGCGAAAATCGGCGATACCAGCGGATGTTGAAATACCTGTACATATACTGAAAAGCTCTAGGGGCTAGAATAGACTGAAAAAGACCTAACTCAGAAACTGACCTGCTCCTGTCACTACGAATGTGCATTTACTTTGCCGCAATAGATCAGCCAGTTGGGCACACTTATCACCAAGTTCTTCTGATGAATCACGGAACCAAAATAAAAGATAAATGATTAGGCACTCACACTCTTCACAAAAACAAGACCGCTTGTTTCTCAGACTTCACCTGCCCTTTGTTCAACTAGTACAGTACTTCATCAGAAATAGATCAAACCTCTGGCATTCCAACTTGTCCTTTGTTTTCATAAGGGGATAGTGCTTGAGCGTAGTTCAACGACATTTTCAAAGAGTTCGTAGAACCTGTTTCAGTTGAGGCATTGCCAAAGCGAGTAAGCAACACAGCGACTTCTTTTGGTCGTGTGCACCTATCTGAACATACCAAGCCTCTGGAAACACTGCATACACCTGTTTACAAAGGAAATTCAATAAAGAAAAAGATAAAACTCAGTGGACAGTGAGCCACTGCATCATCACATACACCACAAATGAATGATTTACCAAGAATAACAAAAAAAAAAGCAACCTAGTAAACCAAATGCCATAATCTATACAATCAATCTGCACCCAAAATTAAAAGCCCTGAGTACCGTCACATAAACAGTTTTCTTAAATTAAAACTTGAATTCCCCTTCTAACTGATCAACTTGAACTCGTTTTTCAATCGATCTTATGGCTTTCCCACTGTTTTAGGACCTGAAATGAGACTGGCCTTGTTGTTAGAAGAATAATGTAACCCCAATTATTATGAGGACGAACCTGTAAAACGTAGAACTTCTGATAGTACAGCCTTGTAAGACCTAAGTTAGCCGGTACTCTGCTCAGTATGGACATCACTCGCGATGTACACCACTTGTTTTCGAATAATGCACAACATTGAGATACTAATGAGCAACGAATAGAAGGGTCAACGTCACTAAAATTAACCCACAAATTTAACTTACAATTAATCACATCAAGAAAGACAACCGACGAAAATGAAGAGAAATTATACGAAAAATAGAGAACGCCGACTTGCTATCTACCAAGAACTTACCCCATTACACGCAGTTGGACCGCTATTTGGGACAGTGCCATAGCGACCGCTTGCAGAGTGAGCTCAGCTGAATGTGACTCCACACAGGCTAGTCTGAAAAGAAGAACAGGTTTAACTTACAGTATCTCATTTGAATTCCTAAACGTACATTTTCTTCGTTTCGTTCAAAGCTTCGCGAGGATCCACAGTGCGGCACCTCTCTATAAGCTGGACATACTTTGACTGTAAGAGATCGACTGGGATTGCCCGATTACCCATCACGTCGAACGGTTCACCAATTCTGAGAAAAATGACGGCTAAGAGATGAAGACAAAAGACAACACTGAATCACCATTCCTTCAACAAAGAAAAAGATAATTAAATGAGCATGCTCCTCAGTTGATTGGTTTTGGAGGTAGCGAACAACACTGGGGCACTAGTAATTTAAAGATGTCATCTACTGGTTGGTTCAATCGTAGCAGTTGTGCACAAAAATCTGAGCAACAAGCTTGAAACAATTGAAAATAACAGATCTTACACCTTCATGATGTACGCCAGGAAATCGCAATCAGCACTCGAGACTTGATCCCGATATTGCTGTAAATGCTTCATGCTCTCCTTCAACTCCACGTGAGCTTCTTTGGGCGACATATTCGCCAGTACCTCCAGGCAGAAGCGTCGTTCCCTTATATCAGGCGAGTGCTTCAGTAACCCAATTAGTGATTGCAGTAATGAGCGAATATCCCTGAAAAATGACACATAACATACTGCTCAGAATATGTCATGCTGCGACGCTGAGACTTTGGGAAATATAAATTTCCGAAAAAATTCACTATTAATATAGTACTACATACTGCTTATTGTTAGTAGAGTAGATTTTGTCATACACTCTTTTTAGATGAGCTGTTCTGGCAATGCCACTGCAGCCCTTTTTACTGTCGTTAAGTCTGGCCAAAACCAAATGCTTTTTCATGGTTAGATTAACAGCTTACTGTTGCACGGACGTCGAATAGCAGTCAATACAGCCAAGAGTGAAACGTGAGAGGAAACTGAGAAGTAGAATTCGCTGGCATGATAGTAATGCTGGTAGCGTTGAACATCTCCGCACCATCTGCACAGTTACATATCATACATGAAAAAGCACACGGCAATAACCAACAAGCCGACGCCAACCTCTTGCCAAAACTTCACCCTTGTCGCCACAATATAAAACGCTGGTACCACACGGCTTCTGGTGATGTATCGAACTACGAAACCTAAACAGGTTGGATTGAAAGGACCACACAAGCCCTATTATTTCTAGGAACAAAGGCTAATTTTTTTAATTTTGTGAACATTAACGCACCGAATAATATCGTTGCTGCACTTCTCACAAGAAAATCGTTATGCTTTTGAACATCCACGCAATGCCAGAATAGAAACTCCACGAAGTCTTTCGGCATTTCTTCAATAAACAGAAACTAGTGAAACTCGTTTTCTCTAAAGAGTCCGTCTCAAAGGCTAGATACACTTACTACAATCCGCCTTCGACGCAAATAATTTCAAAGTTTTTAACACTCGTTGATGGACCTTCGCATCAAGAGATGGCTCGCTCAATGTTGTTCGACAGGACTGCAAATTTAAAGGAATCATAAAAAGAGTTATTCCGACCTCCATTCCTGTAGTTTTTTGGAATCCAGAGGAATCTTATCTCGTTGACACCGATACATGCGAGAGAGCATACCTCAAAGCATATCTGCAGAAGATCTCTAGATTTCTCGCACACAGACCAAAGAATGCGTGACAAAGGTAGAGTGCGACATTCGGTTTTCTGGTCGATAAGGTGATTCATAGCCTTAATTTACATGATGGAGATGCGATGGGTATAGTAACAATACTTTTAAAGGCTCACCCAACAATAGCGATATTCGACAAGGAAGAAAAAATGTTCATCATAGTGTTGACTGGAGAGAATTTCATCTACGACATTGCAGCCGTGATCAACAACAACCTTAACATTATTTTCCCAAGAAAAAAGTAATGATGGAAAAAACAAAAACCTTGCAGCTGCTGCATGATAAGCACAAGAGAGCGAAAGAAACTACAGAAATCAAACGTGACGGTGAGCAAATGTTGAAAAGCGATTTAAGTACCTTCAATCTACATCTAATAACTGCATTTGAAATCACATCCAACGCAGTCTTCACATCATTATGTGACTTTATCAAGTTGATGAGTTCCTAAATTTCACAACAAATTTCTTATGAAGTAAACAGGATCGTTAATGCTTGGTAAAAAGTTACGCACAATGATAAATCTGGCATAGACCCTCTGATCACAACCAGCTTTAGCCAGATTCTCGTAAAGTTGAGGAAATGTCGGGCACGATTTTGAGCTTACAGAGCCAGACAACTGTAAAACCTCTTCCAGGCGCTCTGAAGCTCTCTGAGGAGAGGGGAGCGGCATCACTTCCGTTCCACTCAGTTCATCAGGCAAATAGCTGGTTCCACGCTTGAATGAAAAAAGCATGCAATGGAGTAACGAATTCGTTCTCTAACTCCGAGGAAGGTCTGCAGAAACTACCTGCTCATCATCCAATTTCTCTCGCTCGTGGATGGCTCTGCTCAGTTCTTCCCACTTGACCTCGCCTTCCGGCGTCATAGTGCAGTAACTAGAAACATCCTTAACAGCTTGGCGTAGACTTGTGAGAGAAGATGCAGCATTATTCAGGATAAACTCTTCTAAACAAAAAAAGTTATTTGCCCGGTAGCGAAGTATGAACAACTATAGAAATTCACCTAAAAAACGATTACTTTCGGGTTCCACCACCTCTTTACCTAAACACCCTATCCACAGCCGGAATGCACTCAGGCGAATCTCGGGAAGGTGCCATTTAAGTCCAGCGTAGATGAGCTGAATAATGAAGCCGTCTCCTCATTTTCATGGAGAGATTATTAACTGACTTACTGGATCCTTGCTATCAAGCTCATGACGATATCGCTGCTGAACCACGCTGGACACATTAAGATAAGCATCCAGTAATCTGTCAGCTTCCCATAACACATCTTCTGACTCTTCAGTCTCCCATCTTGGATCAATGCACGAAACATCCTGAAATCAACAACAGATAGTACATTACAAATTTTCTATACATTCCATTTGACCAACAATAAATAGGCGAATCAGGTACGGCAGCACAACCACGAAAAATGATATGAACAAGATCGTTAGTGTCATAACTCTCCTGGAAAAAAAGAATACCTCTGTTTCCCAAACGCGCGGAGGCCAAACGTCATCTTCTGAAGTGAGAAAAGACTCACGAATGGAGCGTTGAAGAGCGAGCAAAAATTGGCAACTCTCCTTCGTCACTTCAAAACGTCCAAACCAACGCAAAATATTTGAGCGTATGCACCTGCAATGAATAAGAAGTAAATCACAGCTGTAGCTTAAGCACCTACGCAAGCACCTCGTGGAGTTTGAGGGCGCGTAGCAGAGCTACTACCTCAACTGTAGCACAAAAAGCCTAACCCACCCAATATCAACAAGCTACAGAAAATCTTAGTGGATCATTAAGCCAAAAAGCATATACGCAATACTCAGCAATGCTGAACATTCAAAAACGAACTTTGTATGATGCACCATATTTTTGGCGAACAAGGCCTGAAGAGGAGCTGACGTTGGGAATAAAGATACCAAAGTCGCCACTAAGCCTGAGGCTGAATTTGTAATCAATTGGCTGGCGAGTATACTCGTCAGCTGATCACAGATCGTTTTGATAAATTCATCGCTCTTAATAGAATATGTTTAGGGAATAATATTGTCAAATCGCGAAACAATAGCAGTAACCTACAGTTACAGCTACTATTACCTTGATCACTTCATCACGCTGTGTCGGAATAATTTCTCGAAGGAATACTTTGATAATACCATATTTACCGCGAAGATCTGGGTCGAGTTTTTCAACACAAAAGTCAAAAAGCTGAAAACTAATGGGATACTAGTTGAAAGTTCACCTAGAGCTAGTTAGATCTTAACACAATGAGTATTAGTAGATATTCGCCCCACCTGAGGATTCAGAGGCATTGTTTTAACAATAAAAAGCACAGCACCATCAAATATTTTTGATCCTCGATCCAATTCAGAAAAAAGGATAAATGTTAACACTATATACCTGGAAAGTGTGTAAACTTTGTGAATATGGAAAGTCATGTGAATAAAGCAAAATAAAAACTGCAGCGTTTAAGAATATATATACATGAAAACGAAGTTGACCTAATTCCGAAATGAGGGCAGTTAAATGTAACTGTTCCTCTTTAATGGATTCTCTGGAAAATCGTGGATATTGGCACTATGGTTGGGACTTTCGGCATTCCTAGTTTCCTCAGGTAGGCAGAACAATAGAGCACAAACTACGAAACAACGAGTCACTATTCCTGTCAGCGGAACAATAAGCCTTCCGTTCACCACCTGGGATTCAGCACATTACGCGACCTGTGGTGTGGTGAGAAAAAGCTAATCACTAGCTATTCTTAAGATGTGCACCCGTCCTCTGAGCGATCAACTTGTCATTTGGCAATTTTCGAGTTTCTCTAATTATTTATGGCAGCACACTTACCTATGAAGCAAATTCAATTCTTTCTCCGAAAGACTTTCCCTCAAGCACAAGCCCTTCTTCGGCAAAATCCGGGCTAACGCGGCCAGGAACATCGCCTCATCTTCAGAATCGCTGAATTAACAATTCTGAGGGAGGAAAGTCGCTTGAAAAATTTAAGGAAGAGTAGTTCAAGACTTCATTGCATATCTCAACTCACCCTATTCGACGTTTTCTAAAGCAGACCATCCACGCTCTCACTATTTCCGTTAAACGTTCTGGATTGGCCATTTCGAGCATTGCTGTTAATATTACCCAGTCTACTGAAGGATGACGTGTACATTCTCCATGACTTGCATTCGTAAAATGCACCAGAAGTTTCGCTGCAGCGAGCCTTGTTGCATGAGAAAACTTAAGAAGGACACGGATAGAAGAGAACTTTTACCATGAATCGAAAAAGTGCTCATGGGATCTACAGTGAATACATCGACTCCAAAAAAAAAAAACGGATATTTTACGCAAAACAATCAAACGAATAGAAGTCACCTCCTTGTTCGATAAGACATTATGAACGTCTTCCAACATGTCATCATTGATGTGGTCCCCGTTCCGTGCACTCTGAAAATGAGTGTTTCGGCTGGTCAGGGGGTCCCTTGATTAAGCACGATGCTTTTGCATTTCTACAGTTTTCTCAGAAATTGAATATATCGCGGTCAGTAACAGGTTTCGATTTCACAGAAATTATAAAAACGTACCGTAAACTTGTTGAAAAAACTTCGGTCGTCCTCTGAGAAAACTATTGCCATTCTTGAAGTGACGCCAGTAAAAAAAACCCGCTTTACGAATCAACAAATCTATGTACAGCTAGAATGAAGTGTCTGAAAAACCTAACAACTCTGTCAATAAAAAAAAATTACCACATAGTGCTAAGGTCATTTTACTAACTAACTATCATCTCAAAAAGTATGATATGGTACGACGGAGCAATAAAGAAACACAACGCTGCTGCATTTTCTACAAGTAGCTAAGGACAACAGAGAACTCCCAAGACGTCAGCCTAATAAAGCTAGTATACAAAATTCGTGAAGAGCTCGAGAAAACAACTCAGCTATAGAGCCCTCAGACGGTGATTCTCAACAACCACCCTCATAGGGTAGCTTATAGGGGAAACCAATATCTTCACTTCTTGCGGTACATCGATTAGCACGGACAGGCTACATCAAGCCCTGAGACACACTTTAGTGCCTACCAACAAAAACGGAAAACCTTGAAGATTCACCGTGAATGATGGTTAGGAAAGAACCTCCAACTTCAAAAGATGGAAACGTCCATTCACGACTCCATAACAGAAGGAACTTAAGGTGGATCATTCAACCTTTCTTCTACTGCACTGACTACAACAGCGAGTACCACCCTGATTGACTCTTTTTTTCAGTTCGAGCTATGCAAGAACATCACTGACATTTGTTAGATCCCTTCAACCAAACACTAACCAATGCCGTCCGTCCAAAAAGAGAGCATTTGAAAGTAAATGTTTTAAAATCACGAAATCGGTCAACTCCTTGCAAGGAACAAAACATTCATCACTTTGCTGTACAGAATGCCTTACCTTCATTCCCCAGACATTTAATCAGATATCAAATCGACAGCGTACAGTAAAACGCATAGAGTATCACAAACATTATAATAATAGACTTCATTCTCAAGACCCAACAATCCAAAAAATTACGAGTCACGAGGGAAGTGCTTTAACAACAAACAACAAGGATGGTACATTAAAACTTGGCAAATCCTTTCTTTGTTGATCCGGCTTTGTTTACTTTCAAGACATTGAATCGAACAGTTTTGGAGAGAGGACGGCATTCTCCAATGGTGACCAAATCTCCAGGAGCAATGTCTCTGAAAGCAATTCAATGAGTAAAATCAATTAGACAGTTCCTAATGCAAGCTTCAGAATTCGAGAAGCAGCTATTGCTTAATTTTGTACTTAAGGAAAGAAGTTTCAAAGAAAGGTAATGATCGAATTGCTGTGCTATCATTTGAGGAGAGGAGCCCACTTATCGAATCAGTTTTAAAATAATGACATTTTTGGAAGAAGTTGCCTTCTGTTGCCAAAGAGAGTGACAGGTGCAAAGAAGGAGCTAAACTGTTCTTACTCAATTCCTGTAATCGAGGGCAGGAATGTTTCACGTTGCACAACGAGTTCCATCAATATTTCTGTGATTTTTCGAAGATAGAACATTTTTTGTGTTTCACTTAAGATCATCATAAAGTAAAGAAAAATGTACCATTGAATCTGTATAACCCTGAGATGGTCCAGAAGGCACACATAAGAATTTGTTTTACAAGAAACAGCTTACTAAGGCCAAAGTATAACTTTCAAGCTACTTCTCCCACTGAAAATTTTAAACAAAACGATTAGAGAGCAGTACCGTTTCCGAATCTCTTTGAGTTAACTCGAGCTTGAGACGAAACAACGATACACAATGATTCGTTGTAAGTAGACTGCGTTTAAGTGATACCTAGTGGTAAGTTACACATCTGACTCAGCCTGTACATCTGCTTCAGGGGTCTACGAAACGACTGAGAACGGGTTATGAAGAAACCATCCCAAAGCCGCGATTTCACCCTTCAAAAGTGAGTACAGACCCAAGCCAAATCGCTATTACGCTTCTGTTTACACCAAGAACCGCTGCCAAAAAATAATGAGTAGATCGAGTTTGGGTCAATGGACATAGAAGTTTACTACGATGTTATAAAAAATGTTCACCAAAAAAAAACCAACAAACTGAAACGATAAGCAAACAAACGTAATGTGTGTAATGTAATTTATAAATGTAAGTTGAAGTATCAAGGAAGGAAAAGGAAAAAATAAAACGATTGCACTGACCGGAATGCTGGTGAGCAGTGAGCTGGAACATTCTTGTGACGCTTCTCGAAACGGCGATACTTTTTAACGAAATGGAGATAGTCACGACGAACTATTATAGTCCTTGTCATCTTATTCTTCAAGACTACACCAGTCAAAATGTTCCCGCGGATTGAGCAATTGCCAGTCCAAGGGCATTTCTTGTCGATGTATGTACCTTGGCTAGCCTAAACAACTCTAATGTTAAAACTGCAACAATAATCAGGAGAAATTCGAGCTTTCCAGATGATGTCACCTCTTGTGGAGTCTTGAAACCAAGCCCAATGTTGCGAACATATCGAGGAACTTTTTTGTTGCCGGCCAATATACGAGCCTTATTATTAAGGTTGATCGTTGGTTGCTTCAGAAATGCCCTCTCTACTTGTTCAGCCATGCTGGCTTCCCAGGTTCTATAAAAAAGCAAGCATTAACTAGAAGGAATGGTTTCCAAGATTAAAGCTCAAAATAAACAGTATACGAATTTGTAAGGAGAGAATAATAAAGTTGATCGCACGGGGGTGCGTTCTAGAGAGCTATTATGGCAAATTACTGGAACATCAATATTAACAAATAAATTGACGGGTACGCAAAACAAATTCGGAAACCGCCGCAATACGTGCAGTACGTCATGAAAAAGATGCAGTAAGTAAACAACGTCTATTACAAATCAACTTTCTCAAAAAAATTAACGGGCACACAAAAGAAACAGCCAAATTCGATAAAATCCTTTGGGTAATCAAAAGAAATGTCCTCAACTCTTTTGCAGAAAACTGTACTGTAGCAAATGCTTCGCTCCGGGACCGCCTCACTATCGTAGGGCTGCGTCCTTCAAGTTTGTTATGCCGCTTTACGTGCGTATTTGTTTACGGCTTGTAGCGAGCACCAAATGACAAACCTTTTGGGTGAACATGAACATTAACCATTGTTGACCTAATGGGTTTCATCCACTCTTTCTATGATTGGATGCACTTATTTAAAAAGTTTCCAACAACTATGCTTTTAATACCAGTATTATTTTCCATCTGAAGCAGCCACACACTCGACACTAGCTTTTTCCACTTCTACTAAGAGAAAATATGGAAATGGTGTAATGCCAATGTCACGCCATTAAGCTTAGTTTGATAATTCAACTCCTAGAAATTGCGCTTGCAACATGACAGGTTTCTCTGAACGGTCTTTCTTCCTTCCAGGATTTTATTTTGAGAGTCCTCCGTTTACTTTTTCTTATCAAAATTCAATTGTATAGTATGTTAGGAGTTTCCTACATCCAAAGTTGCCTGTATTCTTCACCTTCGGGGTGCCATTGGTGAGCACTTTTATAAGAAGCGCCATGCACTCGATTTCCAGTTTGATATTGTTCCCCTCCTAAGCCAGCTCATATTCAGTCATCCGATCCCGTATTAATGAAGAACCCGATGTATTAATGAAGAACCCGATTAACGAAAGAGAAATTCGACCTTAATAGGTGTCGTGTCTGGTCGGTCGGTCTAATCACTGCGCTAATTACGCCCCGTTCCATCGTCCATGATTCTATTCCATTGTAGACGCCATAAAGTAATTCTCTTATTACGGATCTCTAAAGCTAAGTCATTTCACAATCACACTGTCCGAAAATTGAGTTAGTCTGCTCTATATAGGCTGCTCAACAACAAGGGCTACGGCGAAGCCGGGCTCAGTATATAGGCAATTCTTGGAAGCAACGTTTTTGAGTTACTTCGCTTTGTATTATTTTTGGACTGATGCATTCCTTGCATTAATTTGACCTGTCCAATCTTAAGAGGAAGAGGGTCGTTCCAAAGAGGCGAGCGAGACCACACTGGTCATCAGAATGATTCTGATTGAGGTCAACTCCAAAAGAATCAAATTTGCCGTCGTACTCAAAAAAGGCTTATCGATGAAGTCATCTTTCCTATAAGTTGGGTTGAACGCACTCAAGACCCAATACGATTTTGAATGGAATCCGAATGTGTGGCGCATCCCAAAGGCGGACCATTCGGTAGCAATCCATCAAATGCGGGACTGGCTGTTACGATAAGATTGTGAATAAATAAGATAGTTCCGATTCACTATACGGAATGGTAGAATTACTAAGCTCTACTATAGGTTTCATAAGTCATTTCATTACGGAACAACTTGTAAACCGTACTATAAACAACAAACGAGCTTGAAGTGTAGAATTGGTGAGGATCGAATTACCTATTTCTTTTCTTTTTGCTTCCGCAATATTCTCAAAAATATCATTGATCTGGGTATGTTTGGCCACTCTGTTCTTCGTATAATCGACGTTCAGATAGAGAAGTTTTTTTGACTATATGTAGAAAGGTCCGAATTAAATGTCGAGAGTATTTACGCTCATTAAACTGCTTACAGCAGACGGTGCTTGTAAGAACAAGGGTCACTCTATGCTGAGTATTCAGACTAATAACATATATGAACATAGAGAAACTAGTTACTGAGAGTGAACTCAGAGATATTGGAAAGATTTCTTTGTTCCAACTTTTTCTGGGTTTCATGTGTGAGCTAAAGTACGCTTCTGGTACCACCTTAGAGATCACTGACGTACCACTAAAGGGTACATCTAGTTATGGTTTCCGTTGCTTTTCTTCCGTATGTTAAACACCTGTTTTAACGCAGATGAGCTTTCTTCTAATCTACAAGTTGCTTTACTTTTCGATGACGCAAAGGGGAAATAGGCGACTACTGCCGGAAGCACGGTTGAAAGGGTACGCACGACAGCAATGTCTACAAGGTAGTTCAGCAGTCAAATACTTTTCAACAGCCAGCGTCACCCTACACACCAACATAGACCTTTCATGAAAAAATTTATATCGCATTTATAATACATAATAATTTGTCGCAATCAATTGACGTGCCATTCATATCACTTAAATTCTTTTTACAAACAAACAAAATATTTTCAAAACGACAATAAAAAAGATCACAATGTCAAGTTATACAGATCAAGAGAACGCTTTGATCCGGGGAGCTTTCAGATACAGAGGAAAACTCACACGCACGTACTTATACTGATACTCTAACGACCACCAGTGATATCACTATGGCGCTGGCTATCCAGAAAGATGCACGATAAACCGGAGAACTAGAAATAAAAAATGCAGTACGTACACGATGATGAGGGATAGAGCGACGCGTCATGTGGTTGGGATTTGAATGTCGAAATAGCTGCTAGTACTACCTATTAATTATTGAGTTACATGTAGCAGGGAATGAAAGTATCGAATGACTGACTTTGTTTCTAAACACACACGCATAAATACGAATTGGCGACAATTCATAATTGGAAATAACATGACGAGAGAACTAGAGGAAAGAACAGCTACTACGACGTAAAACACAAGCTGCAAATATAATCTGTGCATAGAACAAAATTAAAAACGAAAACTTCGGATACTATGCATTAGGTGCCGAAGACTGGCTTTGAGATCGATGAACAGCACTGACAAAATAGTAAACGAATATCTGTAGGTAAGAGTAATAATGATAATCAGATTCATATCTGGCCACGATGAAGGGTAACTGGTTATGAAATCAGTTTGAAGTGTGATCAATAGCAGCTTTTGAATTGGAGGGACACTTGGGCTGAATTTACCAAGCAATATATAAAAGGGAGATGAGTAAGGAAAACGACGAGATTAAATGAACAGAGAGGCGCGAATCATTTGGATGTGTTACCACAAGACGAGTAAGTGACATGAGCAAAAGAACCACTATAATAACCATATATTCTAGGATCAAACTGAAACCGCGCAAATCGATCTCACAACAGTCCTCCTACGCTAATATGTCTTTGGGCATTGAGTGACAAAATCTTGTCCATAGAAATATATAATACTTTACTAAACTGCAAATTACAAGCATTGGCCTCAGTCTATGGGCCGCAGCCACGCGTGTTCACCAAGAGCAGATTCAATGTGCGCATAGCCGTCGTATGGAGCCATATGCCTCGGCCAATCTGTTTATCGGCTATTCCGTTTCATGGTGATGTAATGGTTATACTCTTTTTCACGACTAGGCGCCCCCTGCCAAAATAGATAGAACCCATATAACCAATAAGTTGGCATCCTGTTCACCTTGGACGAGTTACGACTAAGTTTCCGAAACGATTACAGCTCTGTTCCCATAAAATAATAAATTATTTCTTAAACACTGAAAGCGAAACACTTGCAGAGGGAGCTGAATCCAATCTGGCTTTGAAACGCGAGCTCAGAAGTATCACCAGATATATGGTCAGTATCGTGGAAATCTCTAAGAACCATTTGTTTGATGACAAGCTGCGCGAAGACGAAAGGATGCAAGGAAGAGAGAAGTTGCATAAAGGCAATATTCAGAGTTTTATGTCGCTAACGTCCTTCTAGTAACTAGTACGGTCTACAGCACCATCAATATCGAGAATCTAACATTTTGACACGCTAATGCAGAAGGTTCGCGCAACATAATTAGAGGGACATATCACAATTTCTAGGCACCGAGTAAACGAGGATGTATGTGCATGACAAGAGGAGCTACATATGAATAGCTTACAACTGGTTTGGCGTGCTTTCTACTACGTCAACGCTATGGGAAACCGTAGGAGCTTTGGACGCATTCAATACGGAAGGAACGATGTTCAATTTCTCACATCGATTCCTAGCACTATGATCCTTCATCGGGGATGGTCACGGTGCCTGCTGCGTTGACCACGGTAGTACCGACGTATTTGATCGAGCCATTCCTGGTAGGTTGGACATTCCACGGAGAGCCTTATCAGTAGCACACCGCAGCCGTTCAGCTTCCGTGTCGGAATCATCTTAATGCAACAAAATATCTTCCAAGGAAAGCCGGAAACTGGTGAATGAGAATGCAGTGAGAAAAGTTAAACATGTAACTCACCGGAAAACTCGACAGCTAAAGTATCCGACGGCACTGTCGCAGCAGTGAGTGCAGGTGGTGATTTCGACCTCCTTGCTGCTTTCCCTATTGAAGGAGTACTTGGCGACTGGACCGCCCGTGAACTTGATGCAGATTTCACATCCGGAGGTGCGATTACCAAAGCAGGTGCTTCAGGGCCAATACGTATCTTGAGTCGTGGTATCCTCACCGTTTCATTCTAAGACAGACAACAATGGGTGTAGACCTCACGGCTTCAAAGAATTGAAATTTTACATCTTTCCGCGCTATGTATTAAAAACCTAAGCAAATCCTTCACAGAAGTGATCATGGTTAACGACCAGCATGAACGGCTTTCATCTAATGTCAATGAAGACCCGATAGGAGAACATAAAAATAAATAAAAAAGAAAAAAAGAAAGACAGTTAATTATGCAGAGGACATGAAAGACGAGAAGTTACTACGCATGAGCTTTGCATTTTACTGTAAATATTTCACTATCAATTAATTACTCTCAACAAGCTGTGATAACAATTTTAACTCCACCCTTACTGCTGGACCTGTATGACGTATAATTTCTCAAAAAATAATTACCGGGGCTGTCGCTTTCGAAGTGGAAGGCTTTGACTCCACCACTTTCTGCTTCACCTGCGCTTCTTTTGATTCGCTTGACGACAACGAAGTGCGTACTGGAGCAGATGGACCTGCACAGTTCGCCCCTACACCGAATTTCAGCTTCATTCGGACACCATTTGAAGTTACAGCTACCAGCTCCTGCAAGAAAACATGAACCAAAAATTGAAGACATAACAAATAAAAGGAAAAGTTGGAATCTCCTTAGGTACCTGAGGTGATGCCTCGTGTTTCTCCTTCTTGCTCTGCAATTTTCTGTGCCCTTTCGACCGCAGCTTCTCCTTTAGATGTTTCACACTTCCAATGTGCTCTTTATGTCGTTCCTTCTTTTTCTTCTTGTGCTTCCTATGCTTCTTTTCACCCTCTTTTACACTGTTTTCGTTGTTTTCTATATAAACTTCTTTTCCACTCAATTTCAATTTTAACCTTATAGGAGGAGGCTTCACACAGTTGGGCATCTGAATGTTGAATGTTTTTAGTACTGAGGTCGATATATCTTTAAGCATATCACACACAAACCTGAACTTTCTCCTCTGCGTGGTGATTAATGCAGTTGACGTCCTTGCCCATAAGCCCGGAGTCAGCCGGTTGTTCACGTTTAGAGACTGTTGGTTTGAGTGGCGATACGGGAGTTGGACGTGGTACCTAAAACAAAAGGGGATTGAAGCTGAAGTAGAAAAACAGATTCAAGTGAAAGAGGGTGTAGATGTGCAATGAAACAGTTTCAAGGAGAAGGGTGAAAGTTTTGGTCTCTAGAAAACAGTACTGCCTAAATTTTGACACATTGCAATGGACTGTGGTATGTAAGGTTCGAGGAGTCGTTGAAAGAGTAGAAATAATTCGCCCAGAAAAAAGCCCACAGAAAACAGAGATCCAAGAAATTCAAAGAACGATGCAAATGAAGAACAACTGCGAAGCAAAGGAGAGCTCGAGAGATTCGATCGACATAAATTGTGAACCGAGAAAAAAATCGAGTATCATATCCTTTGTCAAGGAACACCTCATTCGTTCCATAGAAAAGGGGAACAAGCTAAAAACATTACGGTGCAGCACTTTCAGAACATAAATTGTTTGTGCATGCAAAAAAGCTACGGTTAACAATTAGAATATGTGAAAACAAAAAGTATGATGCAGATGTATATCGCTCTTCTCCGTATATCTTTACCTGAGGCTTAAATCGGAAACGCTCGGCAGGCCTGTCTTCGACTGACGACTTTCCTGAAGGTTTAACATTCTCCTGCTTCACTGACGGAGAAGAGGTTCGTTCCGGTGGCACGACTAGCTTCTGTAATGAAGTATTGGTGTCAACAACGCGCACTCAATTATAACCATCGCAAACCAACCTCTCTCCTTTGAGGCAACGGTGGTGGCAGTGGAACAACACCCTTTTGAGGAGGTAGTCTCGGCGGTGGTGGTGGTGGTACAGGTACAGGTTTGCTTTGTGTAGGATGCGCGTTAATTTTAGGGACAGGAGGCTGTGGTTGCTGTGACGAAGGCAGAGGAATTACATCATCGATTCCAAGCTCCGGCGATGCCGATCCTTCTGAGTCTTCATCTTCCAACGAGTTGCGATTGTACAGTAATGATGTTGCAATGCTGGTATGAGCAGGTGGAGAGCGCATTTCGGCTGGAACCCCTTGTCTTGCACGGCAGAGCAATTCCTTCTTTGCTGGTAAACGTCCCAGAGTCGTAACAGCTGTGGGCGAATCCAGCACCTCCTTTTCTCTCTCAGACCCGCGTGACGTCGCCGACTTAACTGGAAGAGAGGAGGCAGGCCTTGCATGAGCGTGCCCCACCGGCGCAGCGGGAGCTGTTCTCTTAGAAACAGCCTCGGGAACTGGTACTTCAGGAGCAGTTTCAACAGGAGAAGGTACTTTTGGCAAGGGAATCGTGGAAGCTGTGGTTGCAGAAGCAGGCGTCATGGGACCCGATGTCACAGAAGCAGGTGTTCCCGGAGCAGACGTCACGGAAGATGGTGCCATGGGTGAGCTCTTTGAAGAATCTTTGTCGACTGCTCTTCTGAATAAACGAGACACATCTGAGATAACTTTAGATATACATTTAAACTGAGAATACTATCGACAGAAATTACGCCATCACAAGAGTAAAAAACAAAACGAAAGAAAAACACTTTGATAACAAACCTCAGTGGGGTGCTCCTACGCGCAGCACATGGAAGCGGAGGTGGCAGAGGAGTTCTTCGCACCTCGCTCTTATCGGATCTGCTGAATAAAAAAGTTTTCAGAGAGAAGAAGTTGATCTTTTTGAGCTGCACATACTAACAAGATGAATGAAGGCTAGCAAATCTCAATCCTAACGAGTCAAACAACGTACGAAGACTCCGAAATCGTGCGTGATTTAGAATACGTGCGAGCCCGTGCCTGTTCCTGAACCGGAGCTGGAGACATGTGTATGGACTGCGAAGAATTCCTGGCTCGAACACGGGGCGAATACGCTATGGAAGATGGTGACTTACAGGGTGAGGGCGACCTGCAAGTAACCAAATAAACTGAAATTTCACGCCAGAAAAATACAAATACAAATACAATGGTATGTAAAGAGAGGAAAGCTGAAGGAAAAGCCTTATCATCACAACACTTTTCCGATCACTGACCGAATACTACTTGCAGGCGACTTGAAAGGTGATGGCGACTTGTACGGTGAGACCACTCGAGGAGTTTCATCAAATGTGTGATATTCATATTGCTGCATGATGGATTTCGAGCTAGATGGTTTCATCGAAGGGGTTGCCGGTTTTGGCTTCTCGACTGCTTCATAATCAGTACCACGCAACGCAGCTACTATGGCACTATCGCGAACGAACGCCTCTGGAAAGAAAAAAGTATGGTACTCACTATAATATGGGTCTTGAAATGAAGAGTGTACGAGAGTGAAAAAAGCAAAAATAATCTCAAACATGAAATTGGGATACCGAAAAAGCAAATTAAAAAAGCAAAACGGCTCAATCACTGGCGTAAAAACGTCCTAGCACGCATGATGGGCACAAAAATTCTACGTTGCCAAATGAAGATATGAAAACGGTATACGCCAGGAACAAAGCCATCAATGAAGAGATACGTGGAAAAATAATAGGTCAGAAAACGTTAAGGAGAATTGCCGAACATGCGTAAACATTGCAACTAACCAATATTTCCTTGCTTCACGTACTCCTTCTCTTCCTCTAGCTTTCGCTTTGTATATTCACCATCAAGGAAGAGCAATAGATTCCGTTCTTCAGCTTCAGTACCATTCTGAAGTACAAGTTTATTCAAACCATTGCCGATACTACGTACATACACAAAAACAACAACGAACCAAGGCCTCATCATAGAACACCTTTCGCAATCGCTTTTCTAGACGCTTCCTCTGTTCGTGTAAATTAATGTTGGTTCGCATATAATTTGTATCAACTGAAAATTTGTAAATAAATGCAGCTCAGCAATGATCGAAGGATTGCTTCGAAAGATTAGAGGTTGACCATGAGTAACAAAATAGGCTTACAGAAAAGAAGGTGGAAGGCGAAGGAAATTCAATAAACAGGAAACTCCTACTTACACTGTTCAAGATGCTCTTCGCTAAAATTCGGTTCTCCATACGCATGATACGGCAGTAACCGTTGCATTACATCGCGAAGATCAGTGAATGGAGTCTCAGTGTCCGGATTAGCCAGCGACGCATGCAAACTATCGAAATAGTTTCGCAGCCTGCAAAAAACTCACATTATTTTTCCAGTTACATGAAAACCACACAATAAATGAAGCAAAGAAAAATCAATTCGCGTGGCAAATAAAGACTTACCGACTCAGTCGACTTACTCTTTTCTCTTCTAAACGTTTAGCAGCTTGAGCCGGTGATGCTCGATGAGCAACAACCACCTAAGAGCAATGTAAAATTTGACCAAGTATCAAAAATCAAAGAACAACGCACCACTTGAGGAGATTGCTGAACAGGTGGGGCAAGAACAATTTGAGCAGGAAGAGGTGACTGCTGCACGATTTGGGATCGAATTTGAGCGCCAGCGACAGATTGACCACCAGTGGCCACTACAACTTGTGGGGCCGCTGCTACTTGTTGGACAATGACCTGCTGAGCTCCGGAAACATGCCGCAACTGGAAAAGATCATGATGACCTTGCCCGTTATGTTTCCGTGAGTGATAAAACAAATATTTCGCTCACTCTCTAATATTGGTGAAAATGAAGCTGGAAGAGGGGAGGGGCACCCATCTCAATGTTAGTTTATCAAGAAATGAAGTCAGCGTTACGATTTATTCCGTATTGCACTGAGGACATGCAACTTTTTAATAAAGCCAAATTTTAAGCGGAGAAGGAGCATGGGGTGGACGAGTTTCTAGCTGTTCGCAAGGTAGTCATCCCATCCAGGTGCTCCTACCCTGCTAGGGCTTAGTTTGAAAACAATTTCCCCTGGCTGAAACCACATAATACCGCAAAACCGGCCGGATCCGATCCTCCTCTCAGTCACCGATACAGTGCTTAATCATTACCAGAAATCATTTCGGGAATTTTTACGAGCTTTGCATTTGGGACTGCTAATGACGACCGTCTTTTCAGAATATCTCATTTCTTGAAGTTGTTCAACGGAGGAAAAATTCACCAAGGCAATGTACTCCTTCAAAAAAAAAAAAAAAACACCTTTACAATTGCAAAATTGGAAGATTTTCTAGGACCACGCTGTATGTAGCTTCATCTAGGCCTGATGTAATGTTTTGAGAAGAAGAATTGAAAGAAAAAGGAAATTTAGATGAATAAAACAAAAAATACAACTGCAGTGTACATGTGGACAGCAAGGTCGTCAATGGGTTAACAAGGATTAACACAACATCACTTCTTGATATACCAGCATTGTGATGGGTGCCCGAACCCCCTCCCCACTACATGTTCATCTATAGTTCTTAATCAATTGTTCGTTTAGTCGTTTTTGGATGGAATGGAAAGACTACTACAAAACAGTCAAAAGGAAAACAGCAACGTGAAGCAATTTCGGTACTACTTTCGGTAATTTTTTAGGCTCGATTTTTAAGAAATAACAGTGGGATAAAATGCTATGAGTATGCCACAATTACGTAGTGCAAACATGGGTCATAGCTAATTGAAAATGAAGCGTTGGGTGAGATTGGTAATAGAAACTTAAGAAAAACAACTAATTACATTAAAGTTTCCGCTCCAACAAATAAAGATCACACAAAGAGAACCAAACCCGTAAAAGAAACAAACTTTTCTAGATTCTCTAACCTGATGCTGCTGCCGCACAACTTCTCCGACTGTTGGCTGAGCTGATGTAAATTGAGCCTGAGCCGCTTGCGGCACATTCTGCACATATACAGTACCCGGTGGCAGCTGAGCAGGTGCGTGATATACTGTAGTGGTAGCATTCTGAGTCTGAAATATACATTATTCAACGACAAACAGAGCTCATCAGCAGATAAGAAATACTCACTCTGAAGGTCCGCTGTTGGTTTTGATGCCGTCCACCGAGCTGTTCCTGTTGATGCACAACTTGAGCCTGATTAGCATTACCGGTGGAGTATTCTTGAAACCTAGACGAGAAATAGGGTATAAGAGAACGATACAACAACAAGATAAATAAAAATGTATAAAAGTAATAAAGCAAATGCAAGTCGCCTCACAGAAAGTAATTCTACAAAACTTACTGTGCTGTGCTCGTGCTCGGGTACTGGTTATGACTGGCCACATACATCTGAGGTTGATATTGTGGGGAATCCTGACCAGACTCAAAATGTGTTTGCCGATTGGCATGACTTGCTCGAGAGCGGGGTGTTGACCGTGGTTGAGGGGTAGCAGCAGCAGCAGCAGCAACCTGTTTCACTTGACTCAGCACGGTCTCACCAACGCTAAAAAAATCATGGTTAGCGACAAATCAGTGGTAAATCAATCACAGTGGTAATATCTGAAATCTTTTAAAAATCCGAAAGAGTTTTTAGACTCTGAGGCTAAAAGAAACACGTCCATTTCGCCTGCAAAGATTACTAAAAAAAAATTCGACACGCACAATCCGCAGGACTGCTGAGTTCACTTTAGGACAAACCTGAATGTCATGATAGAAAGTACTAGCTCGTAATTAATCGTTAGTGTAGAGAAATCTGATGCAATCTATTCTGATGATATATATATATACTACTAGTCGTGCACAGCGTAGATCAAAAGCTTAGTTGCAGGCGATATCGTCAAATTAGGAATCTATGTCCTCTTACAAATACCTCCGAGTGTTCCGCAAGACCAATGAAACCAACACCCAAAACCGTTCGTTTTCTGTTGAACTCTTGTTCTCCACCATTTGTGTTTGTTACACTTAAAGTCCCCAGACAGGTACAACGTGTTTTCAATCAATGGTACGCGCTTAAAGAAGACATCTTCAAGTGATATCTATCGCTTCGCCCGTAAGAACAATTATCACCAAGGATAGCCGGCCGCATTTTGCCCTTTTTCGTTGCATTTCCTATCCAATCAAGGCCATCGAAGGCTTCGCGCGCGCCTACCACTGTGATCAATTACCAGGTGACGCAGCAGCGTCGACCCGCTCAGGAGAAATGATGAAAGGGCAACCTTCCGTGAGATTTTGAGGCTTTGTTAAATCGGTACTAGAAACAGAAACACAACAAAAGGTCTCAACAGTGCATAACACGATAGTATTGTCCACTTTAGTGCAGCAATGATAAATGAAACAGACAAAAACCTCACTTTTGGGAACTCAGAGCTTCGTACAGTATACTGGCTCGTTGAGCCTGCAATTCGCTCAGCCTTTGTGAGTTGTTAATTCCCAGCTTTTCTTGTTGTTCCTGCAGCTGAGCCATTTCTGCACCGATCTCGGTGATCTGAACACCGTTCGTAAGCAATCAAATAGAAGAGCATCTAACACAGTTCTATGCGAAAAGCACTAACCCGCGTTAAAGCAGACATACTGAATCGAACTTCAGTCTGGTTCGTATTGTTAGACGAAGAGTCGACTTTCGTCGACTTATTTGCGCCAGAATGCGAATTCACTACAACGGAATTTGACAATGAAATCTATTTTAACGACGAACTTGATAGGAAGACTATTTGGAGACCAAATTAGGAAACTTTCCGTACTTGTCCCACTGAACTAGTTACGTGAACCCTGGAATAGCCAAAAAATCCAGGAGGCATTTATTGTCACTAAAGGTGCTCTGGTCCAGGGGCATAAGAAAAAACGGGCATCACACCTCTTTGGGAGCATTTATGACAACCCGATATAGAATTTTCAGAAAGAGAAACGAATGAAATATTGCAAAGAATAAGGTCACGAATTCCCTATCAATTCCGTGGGTACTCTGACTTGCAAAAGAAGCTTGCATATGACCGAGGGACTGTACCTAAAGGATTCCTCCCATCTAGAAGGTCCGAGATCAAATTTAATCAAATTTAAAGAGCGATTCTAGAGATAAGTTACAGAATCTGCCTACCTGACCCTCTCTTCCGCCCATTATTCTGAGTCTTTGGTTGGATAGGTCGTTGACGATTATGTTGAGGTGTCGGTGTTTGCCTTGTAGACGGTGCACTAAGTATTTGTTGAACCAATGAACCCGACGCATTGCTGACTCCTCCGGAAGACGTCTGCTGCTGATGGGAAGTGGAAGTGGTCATCACCTGTTGAGGTGGTGCATCAGAGACAGTCTAAATTAGTTAAATTAAGAACATTTGTTCACAGGAACAGGTGGACACAACAGTCCACACTCTTTGTCGAGCTAACCAGTAAGGATATATTAGTCTTCTATTAGATTACTGATTCCTAAAACCCAAAAACCGGGAATTCGATTGTATTAGGAATCACGGCGACAAAAAAATCATGAGTAAACAATGTAGTGACGAAACAAGTCATAAAGAAAGTACATGAATA
This sequence comes from Haemonchus placei, assembly GCA_900617895.1. Lineage (NCBI taxonomy): Eukaryota > Metazoa > Nematoda > Chromadorea > Rhabditida > Trichostrongylidae > Haemonchus > Haemonchus placei. The sequence continues at coordinate 24,492 of UZAF01016651.1, forward strand.
CATGAAAATCATATAACATAAGTAGAAGTCACCATAAAAGAAAGTATATGTTAAACAGTGATCAAAAAGTATTTTTAATGCAAAAAAGTAGGAAAGATAAGCAGATATTGGGCACCTGAAAGTATCCTTGTTGAGGTTGGATAACTTGCTGCTCCATCGTTTGGTAATGACCATTGACAACTAGTGAAGGCTGTTCAAAAGAATTATACGACTCCTCCTGGAACAGAAACAAAAACTACGATGGTGAGGAGTGAGCTTGTACAAAACCTCGTAAAACTTTCTAACATGTGTTTTCCTCGTATAAATAAAGCTGTGGGATCCGCTGGCTGAGGATTAATTATTATGTCAACAAAACTAACAACATGTACAGTTATAAGGACTTGGTCAACGGGGCAAAGCTCAAATATAAATTTGTTGAAGCGATACCTGCATAACAGATGCACTTGACATCTCATATGACATGTTCTGCAAAGGGGCCATGGACTGATATGACGACGAAACAGGTGATAGCCGTGGCGGATCATTTCCACTTTGGAACTGAAGATGAACTTTTTTTAGATGAGTGAATAAAAGACATGGGATACAAAAAAAATTGCAGTGTTAGAAGTACCCCGAATTCCCGCATTGGAACTGCAAGAGAGTTATCACCGAAGGAGAAGTCCATAAGATTTTGTGGTGAGACCGCGATAGGAGAAGGTTCTCGCAGAGGCACCTTGCAAACAGAATCTTCGTCAAAAGCAAAATTGCTATATGTGCAAAAAAGAAAAAATAGAAAACAAAAAAATTCTGCAGAACCGAAAATGCATATGAAGGTAGAAAAATCTATAGAAGGTTCGAACCGTACCTGAAGTGAGGTGTCGGCACCGAGGGGGCTGGTGCATTTGAATGCATCGTCCAGCACGAACCCCGAGCCCAGGCCAAGCCATTCATCCTCCCTAAAGAGAACATTCGCTTTGAAAAAGTCAGAAAGAATAAATTCTTAACATAATTGGGAATTCATAGAGAACAGATATCCATTTTGATAGGTATATGATTTTAGGACTTTAAAATTCATTATCAATTACACTATTTACATTCCTTACAAACCACCTAACTCCAGTTCCTGGAAGGAAATCAAATCTAGCATTAATTTCACTGCTACATTCCTTACAAGCCACTTGAATGGCTTTCAAAAGAATGGTTCTTTTTACGGCACTCCAATCAAAAAGTTCACAGTGGACAACTTTTAATACTTTGCCAATTTTCAAGTGAAGCAGAGGCGGCAACTCGCTGCAACAAGAACATAATGACAAACGTAAGCACTCATCAAAAACAAGAGTAATCAAGTTTTGGGAATTGGTTCTTCGGCATCCAAAAAAACAACAAGACATCAAGTTTCAAACAAAACAAAGAAACTATGAACTTCTTCGAAACCTAGTGCTATATTGTACTCATGCAGCAGTGGTACACAAATACTACACAAGTCGAGATAAAACCATGAAAAAATCAAGCGAATAAGGTCTGCAACAGCAAAAGCAAACTTACTCTTGGAAGCTCATTGTAAATTTGATGAAAGGGCTATGTCATCGTTAACCATAATAAGCCGACAACGGTGCAATTTAGAGGAGAGTATTGCGTGTTCTCGATGTGTTACGATCCTGAAAACTCCTTTGTGATATCGGGAACAACTCTATTTGTGTGTCTCTGATGAGAATTCACGACTAATTGCCTCAATAATTAGTAGTGCTACGGGGGCGAAACGCATGCAAATAAACGAATTGATTTCTCCGAGTTAACTATTAGCACGCACCATCCGCTCAACAACCGCCGCGCAGCTGTCGCGCGTTGCGGCATCGTACTTGGCGAGAGGCCAACCAAGGAGCTTGCGAATCTAAGCATACGGTAGGCGGTTTGAACGGTTACTTGTCCCTTTGATGTTAAGGGGCGAATCTGAAGTATTTCCTTTGCACTTGCTTTTATTTGGTTAGCATATAAACTGTTCACAGGATTTTTTGTTGTTCAGTCGGACGAAGGCTTGTGGGCATCGTCGAAACCTTGAGAACAGATCCAGCTCAAGACTGCCTCTTGGTCTGTAGGAAGGGTCCAGTCGTTTTGTCATTTTCTGAATTATGTCTGGAAGAGAAACTATGTCGCTTTTCAGTTCGTATTGTTTCCACTCGTTTCTTACAATTTGCCTTTTTCCTAATTTTCAAGGTTCTTGTTCAGATTGTAGGCTTAAAGGTGCGCTTCAGCCTTACACACCACATGTGGCTGATAACCCTGAAGGTCATCATCGACCTTTAGCTAGTTGACAGTCGAGGTCATCATATATAAAATCAGCCGAACTGAGCTATAAAAAAGGCTGAAATGCGGAGAATAGCTAATCCTGACCGATTGGAATACTCGCTTCTCACCTCACTAACCTCTGTTCTTTATCTTCATTATCGTCAACTTTTCCTCAATAGCATATCCATGCCTGAAGGGAAGAAGCACGGGCGAGTTCCAGCTTTTTGCACGAACTAATCATCTCACTGATCCCAGTGCTCCTATCCTCTGAGGCTTAGTTTAAAAACTACATCGCCCTGACTGAAGCCACATAAAGACGCACAGGAGGCCAGTGTTCATCTCCCTCTCCGTCTGTGATTCAGTGCTCCTATAAGTATAGTAGGGTAAGACGGACTAAAACCTGGAATCGAGTTAATTCCTTCTTATACCAACACTGCTAAGTGTGTCCCACTCCCCCCGCACTTTGATGATATTTGGTGTTATTAATCGCCTTTTTGCGTCTTGTCATTTCCAGGATCACATGAAATCCGTATGTTCATGATGATTATTCAATAATTCACATAAAATAATATTCACACATCTAAAATAATAACCGAATTCACGTTAACCTCATTACATCAATGCATTGTGCTAGGGCAGTTGTGTGAGTGTGCGCAAAATAAAGAACAGGCGTATGCTTTTTGGTCAGAACACTAATTGTAGGCTTGTTCTAGCAAATTCTCCTAACTCAAAGGTGCAGAATCGGTAGATTGCTGATAATGTAGTTTATGTTATAACCACATAGATCCGAGCGATGACAATATCAAGTTCATAGAAGTCCGTCTAGGGCACGTGCGAAACGGAAGTTGAACTACTTCTTTGATTTGTTCCCCATTTTAGTTCTTAATACTTTGTCATAATATTATCGTTCGTGATAATTTATTTCATAGAAGCCACAACGTGCTCCTAGTCCGCTTTCTCAGCTCTTGCCGTTTCTGCCTGTTTACATGGTGAGGGGGAGAAATTCATAAAGGTCTGACTTCTGCTTACATTCTGTGTCCTCTCAAAGACAGCGTACAGGGAAGATGTTTTTGGCTCAGTGTGTGTTTTTTTTTTCGGGGTTCTCTCAAAATTTATGTATTGTTGTTTCAATCTTGTAGAACACAAAAACAACACACTGATTCATTGTTTTGTGTAACCCGTTAATATTCCCCAATAAGAATTTTCACGGCTATTTGATTTAGGCCACACCTTCCCATTTGTTCAAACGTTGGTGACATTCTGTCGCTTGCATTTCTTCTGTACGAGTTTTATCAACTTACTGTTTTTTGAAATACCACAGATGGGTCTTGCCACCTTGATTTCTCGGAGGTACCTGTTGTGACGCCATCATGAAATACTCGCTATACTTGGCCAGAAAGTATGCCGCTGAAGGCTGGTGGGATCGGTCCATTCGGCATTATCTTACTGTACTTTATACTTATCAGGCAAGTTTTAAGGTGATCTCGGCCTGAATCTGTGCACAGTTCCTCTTCACCCTACATTTACAGGATGTTGAACAACGTGAAATCGAGTTTGCTGACGAGTTCCGTAAAGTTCTTGAGAGCTGGATGTGCTATTCACGAAATGCCGACTCATGCCTCAGCGCTTTGTTCGCGCCGATTCTAAATTTGTTCCCGAAGTGCGTACCGATAGTAACACTACTTTCAGAACACGTATCTGGAAGTGCCTTGTTCTTAGAGGGTAAGCTAACTCCTTTTCGAATTTTCGGTTCTTTTTGATCCATTTTCACCATTTGTAGCCTCACCCTCCCTCTAGTTTCAATTTGTAAGTTTTCGATTCAACAGCTAGCCCTTCCTTTTACTTGGTTAACAGTCTTACAGTTAGTCGTTTCCTTGGAGGTCTTATGAATTCTTCAAGACTTGTTGAGCCATTCTGCGAGAGAAAAAGTGGGAAGATATAGGTGGAGAGCCTCGATATTGTAATGAGAAATCTGTACCTTTTTTAGTGATTGAGTGTATGTGATTGTGTGGCTGGAAACTTAAAGTTAAACCGTTCGAAATCACCGAATGTACTCGTTCCTTTTGCGCAGTTGGCATGAGCCCTCTTCAAGTTTCAGGCCTTTGCTGAGTGTTTGAAGAGCTGTTCCATTGAAGGCCTGTGCAGTTGAGGGGACATGGTTAATGAACATCCGAATCTTTATGTCACATTTTCAAACCCGAGATTGTTTTTCAATGTGATTAGCCTGTATCCAGACAGTGGCGAGACCGGCGTCTGCTCATACGATAATCTAAATGCGGCTATCAACGCAGAATGCGATCAGTTAATGGGAGCAGTATTTCGTGTCTCCTCAGCTAATATGAGAAGTGGTGTCTTCGACCAATGGCACATGTTCATGATCAATGATCAGGCAAGAATTTGGTCACACGATATTCTTCTCGTTGTGATGTTTGCTTGTTAGCTGGCCAGTTCAGGAAAGAAACTCCATGTTTTTCGATGCTCTGAAGAATACGATCTCTCCGAACGATCATGTCTTAGACATTGGCACTGGAACTGGGATATTGAGTATCTATGCTGCTAGGTCTGTTATGCTTGATTTTGCAGCTATCAGTATTCCGACTTTCAACGTTTGCGGTGCCGGTTAATTAAAATTCGTGGTTTTCGCTGTGATAGTTTTTTTTCCTTTGTAAATTCAGCCTATCTTTTTGATCGAATTCATGGGATAGCATCTGCTTTAGGTCTTACTTTATATTTCGTATTTAAGTATTTCCTAGTATTCCTCCAAAGTATTTCCTCCTAATTTTAGATGTGGAGCATCGAAGATAACGGCAATTGAGGCAAACCCAACACTTTACCAGATGGCGAAAAGGATTCTTGCATTGAACGGTGTGGGAAATGTTAAAGTAGTTCAAGAGTATTCATACGAATACGATCCAGAAGAGGACGACTTGGTAAGTAATCCTGACCTTGCAGTATACCTAACATAACGTATACTTTCTAGGCAGATGTAGTTGTATCGGAGATACTTGATTGTTGTGCTTTCGGTGAAGGAGTGATTCCAGCTTTCCTTGATGCTCATCTCAGGCTTGCTACTAATACAGCCCGTTTCATACCTTCAAATGTGAGAGATTTATTCACATTTCTCGGTTATGAACAGCCTTTTAGATTAATCCATATTAACAGGTCACTTTGTTTGCGACGTTGTTAGAGTCGCCTTCAATTTACCTCAGCCATTCCTTTACGTCCCCGTCTGGCAAGGAGTACCGGTCTGAGTATGTGCCATGCAATGGACAAAGTGAGTAGCGCAGTATCTGCGTTGGCATTTCTCTTTCACTGTACAAGACCCAGTTACTTGAAGTCCGTTTACTCATAGTTGTACGGATGTATTTTTATTATTGTTGTTTCTGTCCCATCCATTTTAAAGATGTTCTGCATTTTTCGTATTTCTGCTCATGCTCCATTTGCGTGTTCAACCCTTTTCCAAATATCAATTCGCATTCAACAGCGTATGTTCATGACACATAAACGACAATGTAGTTCACAAGTGGGACCGCTTGGTTCCCATGGGATAACAGTTGAATTTTTAATCCAATTCAGCTGTTAGCTGTGTTTGCATTTTCTCGTTTTTTCTGGAATCGTCAACCGTATACTGCTTAGCCCCAGAAAATCTTTTATTTCAAGTATTTTGAGTTCCATATACTTCAAAAAATTCAAAAAAAAAGCGATATTTTGAAAAAGAATTTCATTAGCATCTTCACTGTTGTCGGCTTTACGCCTAGTCTGCAAAAGCTCCGCGAAGAGATTCGTGGACACAAGTGAGCTCATGATTAAAAGACAAAAAATGAAAATTCGCAAATGATCTCAAAAAAAAAAACAGGCCACGAAGTCCATTTTTGAGCCGCAGTCACGGATGGAAAGTAACAACGCGCTGGTAATTCGTAACCTTTTCCCCTAGAGCACGACTGCGGTCAGTACTAAACTTTTCTTCGCCTAGCTGAGCGGGGATCAGATTGGTGATTTATTTTTTACAATTACTATTCCTCTACTATTCGATGATGTATTTTTTGTGTTTAGAGCCATCTGAGCCATATTGGTGTATACGGGTCTCAGATTTGGCTGATGCAAAACATCTCTCGACTCCCCATCGATTGCTGGGAGTAGACTTTCAAAACATAAATGAGCTTCATCGATATGTATTTGGACAATCCGGGGTTATAAAGGTGGGGTTATTCATATTGAAAATACAATGCTAAATAAATCGGCAAAAGTGGTTTTCATAGTAACTTTTCAAGTGGCTTAGAAATCTTCTCCATTCTTTCACTTCAACTTTCGCTTTATGATCTTACTTGCCTTTCAGATTTCAACAAATTGCTCAGGAACACTTCACGCTGTTGCAGTCCATTTCAAGTAAGTCAGTTCAGAGAAGACGGTCGTCCTTGGTGTAATAACGCTAATGGGATAGTTTTTGATGTTCAATTTGTGGTTATGGATGAAATTTTGAAAAAAAAGAGCTTGCTTTGATGGACTCGTTATTTTTTAGGGCGCTTATATGGGGAGATCAGTATATAGATACTTCTAAAAGTACATGTTGGGAACAAGGGATATTCCCTCTACCATACCCGATGCGTGTGAGTGTTTGTTAGACATCCATTCCAGATGGCTTGAAACCATTTCAGTTCATCTCCTGTATTGTTATCTTCTTCAGTTTCACATATTTTTAGGTCAACGAAGGTGATGTCGTAGTTTTGAACTGGACACTGAAAAGGACTAGACTCGACATTTCAGTGGATTTGATCCAGAATTCCGAAGAGGTCAGAGCAGTCACATAAGTTTTCGCCTAATGTAAAGTGATATACTCGTAATAATAGGAGTCGACTGAACTGAGTTGAACTTCCTTGTAACCTCCTCATGCATTCTCGGAATCTAGCTATCTTTTTGTTGTTCAGCTGATTCCCAGCCGCGAGTTAATACCTCGAAGCCAACTTGACTACCGTACTATGAATAACGATATGCTGCTTTTTGCGATTACTCGAATGCTACCGTCTGTCAGCAGGTATTCTTGGAATCTAGATGGAGAGCTCAGCGCCGAGGAACTCGGAATTGTAAGGTCAGCTGAAAAAACGTCCACCTTAACAACACAGTCAACTATCTTTCATCTAGATACCTGCCCCATTTTTTGATAGACTCAAAAGATATTCACGGAGCAGTCGAAAGCGAAGTGGACGAAGGCTATGGTAAGAGGATTGTTAGGCCCCTTTGAGATCGATCCTGCCCTTATGTTAGATCTGACTCATTTTTCACTGATGATGCTTCTAGCTGATCAGTGTGTGGTTGTGTGGCCAATACGAGGCGATGGCTCAGTCAGCGAAGTGTTTCTGAATTTGCTACGGACTTTACGAGCAAGGAATGATATTCCTCTTTCACTGAAACATTGTGGCTTTCTCACAGGTTTGTTAAATTGCATGCCCTTTATAACAACATGGATTTGAAAGGTGTTCTCTCTCCCAAGTGAGAGTTCGTAGGCCATTCTGAAATTTGCTGCAAAACCGTTTTCCGCACGGCTCGAAGGACGTTTCCGAAATATCCTTACAGACCGTCTTTCTGCGCATGGAGTACTTGTTTCATCGGAACGTTTGTCAAAACTTACTCGTGTCCGAGAAGATTCTCTCTGCGGTGCTGATTTGTCTCCGATTCGAATGTACAATCTACTCGAATATAGGGATATAGAAATATGTAAGTTTTTTAAGTTATGAAATTCAGGGTATACTATTGTCTAACATTTTCCAGCAACTTTCGAACACCAAATTTGTTCTAACGAGTTTCGCTTTCTTCATCTCGGGGAAGAGGATACGGAGTTGCTCTCGAAGAAGATTGAGGTTCATTTCGTTCCGAAGACACTGACTATTTGAGAGTTAAAAGTTGTTTTAGGTGAAATGTACGTCCGCAGGCCTAGTAGAGGGTGTTTTGTACTGGTGGCAGTTGGATCAATATTACTCAACGCGACAAGATCGCGGAACATTCTTCATATTCAGGGAACCGATCTCGGTGAATGTCGGGACTTTGGTGAGTTACTGGTAGAACAATCCTTCTCTTTTCAGCATCTCTGTTCCATTTTCGGTGTGACTTACATTTTTTCTTAATTTTTTTTATTTGTCATTTTTTTATTTGTTTTATAGAAATGGGAACAAAAGTTTCTTTTGATCAAACTCTATCATTGGGATATGCATGATTACGTGATCATGAATACGGCGTTCACATTTGGAGGCAGTCCCATTAGGAGCTAGATCGGCAACTTTTTTTCACCTATTGCTTACGGAACAACCGACTGGCTGCTTCAGAGTCCACCTGCCGGCGGCGACGCGAGCGACTTGTTCAACAGTGGCATGTGATCCATCGGCGTCCACTGTTTTCAACAAGTGGCTAGCGCCGCCGCTGACCGGCCAGCGTACTCTGAAAGCAGCCATTAGACGCTATTCAGCGTCGTTCCCACGATTGTTTCATCCGTACAGTAATCCGACAATTTCCTCAAGGCTTATATGTCATGATATCCTTGTACGCAAGTGTTAAGGCCAATGGAAGAAAAATGAAGTGTGATCTCGACATAGATTATCCTATTTAGATAAAGTTTATGCACATTTTTCTCACCTTCTGAGGTTGCGACGCATGTAAGTTGAACAGTACACTTTGTTTTCAGCTCAACATCACTTGTGATGTCTACTGCGGCTCTATTCTTCTGTCCGCTGAAATTGCATAATCCAGGCTTGAAGTGATGATATTATCGGGTAGATTTTGGCAGATAATCTTAGTCCCATTTATGTTGTTTTTTTTTGCGCTTCCTTATATTCTCTTAATTTCGTTTTTTAAAAGATTTGTAGATAATTACGTGTTAAATATCAAACTATCGTCTAGACGACTTAGCATATTTCTCCATTCAGTCACCTCTTGCCTTGCTGTTGGCAGCCACTACTTTTCGAAGCGACTCGATTTAAGACATATGTAGGTCCTATGAATGACAATAATGATGTTTGTGTATAAACGAATGAAAGGTTTTTGTGTAGCTTCGTGCGCTGCTTTGATGCAAGTATAGAAGCTAGGTCTCATATGAGCAAAAAAAATTTGACTGGTCTTGGAACGGTTTATTCCCAATTCTCTAAGTCTCTGACGCTCACCTCAAGTTGAGTCCATGGGCACAGAATATCCTGTCCGGGTTGATCTAGCCCATATCATTTTCTTGAGAAAAATTAGATTTGTTCACAGTTATAAGAAAGGAAATTCTGTGCGCTTTAATGGTCTGCGCAGAAGGAAGGCCGTTCGTTGGGAGAGAGCATGGCCAAATCGACTTGCTCCAGAGAAATTGAAGGTGAAAGGCTCCTCAGAAGGGTGGACTGCTGTAATAAATTTGACAATTTTGAAATAGTTGACCCAGTACAGAAGTGGTTACTCGATCGATTGAATTGTTTATCATTATTGTAAGTTGTATATGGGTAGGCCGAGTTTAGATGAATACGTAAAAGGAACAGTTGATTTGAATTTATTCCATAGTGCATTTACCTAATTTGTGGGACAACCCAAGGCTTAGGTGCTATATTGGAATGGTTGCTCTTGTAGTGTACAAATATACGTAATTCTTTATTATAATTAATTTTGCATAAGAAATTCGCAATCTTTACAAAAGCACCTGATTGCAATGAAATCGTATAGCGATATCACAAAAGGATTATGAAGAAAGCCCGCGTGATTGAGAAATGTTAAGGATCATATGTGAAAGATAACAGGATGAAAGACTCAGACGAAAGATTGGTGGAATTAATCGGAAAAAGCGATTCAGTATAAATTCAATAGCTTAGAGCAAATCCAAATTGAAAATCTATACGACTAGGAAAAAAATAAATGGTTTCCCTACTATAAAACTCTAGGGTGATAACATAAATAGCTAGACATTAGCACATTTTCCGCTTTTCAGCGATACATTGTCCATGGCCATCGTTCGACTTTCATTGGCTGAGTTGTAGAAAAGGAGGAATATCTGAAAAATGAGCTATTTCAAGCTCAGGCAGTCTGCTAGCTCCTACTCTGAAGAAATCTGAGGAATTGATTCATATACTATTTACCAAGGATAGCTCAAAATCTCACCCTGTCGACTTGCTTGACCCTTATCCTCGCCCTAACCCGGTTCCAAGCTTTGGGTTCAACCTTTTGTATTTGGCATCTGGAATCGATCAAATCGAATGAGGTTCCACAGATGAAATATTCGTTCACAGATGTTAGTTCGAATTTTCGACTCACCGTTGGATATCCTCAACACAGATTCGTACATCGATACCTTCAGTAGGGTAAACATCCAAAGACAATGCTATTGGACCTCTAAATGGGCCTCGCCGGAAGAGACCAGAATAACCGCCACCATCCAATTGCGATATTCCGTAGCGATTAGCTGGAATTGTTTGATTTTAACGAGATCTGTGGTTGGATGGGTGGTGAATTTGAAGGGAGGTGGGTGCAGAATTGTAGCGAACTTTCACAATAATAAAGCTGATCAACAACTTGGTACACTTGTTTTTGGAATACGGCACATTTTGGGTTGCGCCTGAAACTGCGGTAAAGTTGAAACCTTCTACTGAGTGTGGGTACTTTTTCCCGAAAATCGCGTCGCGCTCGCCGCAGCTGGTTGCGCGCTATTAAGGGAAAGGTTTGAATTACCAGTGGAAGCACACGGTAACATTTGCGGAACCAATGCCGCTTGCAGTAGGAATTCGAGAAGAGGTACCACCATCCCTTTTTACTCATACAATGGGTCGAGAAGAGCTAGCAAATAGCCTCCTAGTCTAGCTCTTTAGTTGATCTTGTACGTAGGATCGGTTGCTACTCAGACCGTCAAGTCTTTGAATGGTTCGAGGATCATTTTACTGATAGAATATCTATAAAAGCGACCCAATGGTGAGCTATTGGCTTATACTTGTGGATTACTGCATGAAATTGCTCAGCGGTCCACTCGGGAATTTGGAAAAGACGGGTTAGTGGAGTGTCTAAAGAAGACTAATATAAGCGAACTCTATGCTTCGATATTCAGTAATCTTCACTAGTTGACCATTTTCTTTCGTCGATAGATGCTTTTAACCAGTGCGAGACTCTCTCTGTTTTTGAAATCAGAAATAATGCCGAGAAAATTCTGTTCAAGTGGGGGGGGGGGGGGGGNGCCGAGAAAATTCTGTTCAAGTGGGGGGGAGGGGGGGTAACCAGCTGTTTGTGGAGTTGGTAATCACAATAATCACAAAACAAGAGACAAACAAGGTAAGGAAAGCAATTATGTTCAAATGACTAACTTTGGTTTTGCTTTGACGCTATACTGAAATTACCGTAGTTCTTGTCAACAGTGTGCATATCGATCCATCTACAAAGAAACAGAAATTAAATTCTCTTCGATAACCGGCTAGTAGGCGAATTACCCACCCGCACTCGTGATCCTTCTCGAAATCACATAAACTTGTAAGACAATACGAACATCTGCACGTGATCTGGTCACCGGCAGCTTGACATCGTCCAGAGCTGAATTGTGTTGTTTTCTAGCTTTGCGAACTTTTAAAGAAGATTTGAGATCAATTCAATGCACTTTCGAAGCGGCCCGACCTTTTGTTTGAGGAGACTAATAATGGGAAACTCCTTCCACGCGGGTACTTGAAGTTTATATGTATTTTATATGTTATCGAATTGAATGTATGTGAAGATTGCTGACTCGCTGAGTATTGTCGAAACCGCTCGAAAAGTTCAAAATCGAAAGGAGTATTCACCAGCGGAAGTCATGTAGACTGGGTGTGGCGCAGTAGGAAAGAAATTGCCGCGTCGCGGCGAGAGAGACGTCGCGCGCGAAGGAATGTAGCAGAATGCAGCAGCAAGTAGGAAATACAGGAACGAAAGAACTATTAGTAGAGTCATGCCAAAAGTAGTAAGCGCATAGCGATTGAGCTGTATGAGGAACGCTAGAACTGTTATAATGAGGCAAATGGTTCGCGACAGCCGCGTGCGGGGGATCGATTATACAATTAATCCTACTGCCCGTCTCTCATGTAGACTACCTTAATGTATCTATAACCAACCTGTTGTTGCTGCCCTTTTTGCAACTCCTATCGCACACTTCATCACCATCCAATCGTGCACAGATATTCAGCTCCTCAGTCACCTCATTCCGTGAAACTTCATCCTGCTGGTTTTGTGCTGATGTGGCACGTGGCCGAATATGATCCGCCGTTATGTTGTGTCGTGCGAGTGAGTGTTGTTTTCTTTCTTTGCGATGTTTCGTTGAGGGCGGCCGATTGCCGCCGTCTACTCGGCGGGACGGCGACCGTCTCAGTTGACAGAGGCACCTTTTGTTAAACGGATATTCACGTTGACGGACACATCGTGCTGTTTTTCTATAAAATCAATACGATGCACACAAATCAATGACGAACTAAGGAGGGTGGGGGCAGACTAACCCATCGGTCCCATCGTTATAACATTTTTGGCGACATTGTAGTAATCCGAGTCGTCCGATACAGATCTGATCATACGGTAACGGAACCGAGCGATGCACGATCGTTGTGCATTCACCTAAACCAACAGAAACTAATCAAATTATGCCCTAATAACATTATTCTCGTAATTGGAAACTTAACGTCTCGGCAGACTTCCAATGATTTTCCATTTTTCATAGTGGTGGCCGACTGATGTATTTAGTTTCGGGTACTTTTCTCCTTTACTGCCCAAGCTGCATAGGATCATGCTTGATACTAGCGAATGAGTTCCAATGGTTTCAAAGTCAAAAGTTCGCAGTCCGGACCTCCCTCCTTTCCCAAAACTCTAAGTAATGTTCACATTCTCATGCCTCTTCTGTCTCCTCATGCATTTTATAGCCCCACCTCGTCTTGTTAGGGCAGATGCAGTGTAGTGGCAATTGCACAGTGTCATACTCTCATGGTCCGGGATCGAATCGTATCAATATTCGATCAAGTTAACCAGGCCTTCCATCCTTCGAGGGTCGGTTAATTACTGTAGAATGGCTTGGAAAGACAAAATCAAAGACTTGAACATTTGCGAGCCTGCGCAGGCCGTCGTACAAGCTACATGCCCATCCTAAACACCGTTGCAATGCTGAGCGAAGTCGAATCCGGGGCGCATTCCAAAACGGAATTGGAATTTTCGCCAAAACTTTACTCTTTGCTACATTTATCTTCATTGACCTACCTTCTCTACAAAGTCTCTTTTTCAATGCAGCTCTGTCGTGAAGGATGTACTTGCTGTCTTTTTCATTGCTATGGGCACCAAGTTGTAGCTCAAATGACTTTTTGATCGAAGTCCCCGTTGGAGACAAGATTGCTTCGGATTTATCCACCGCATACGGAATCTGAAGAAGATATTGAAAAAGTGTGGAAGCGCAAAGTCAGAAGGTTCCATACGGCGTGATGTCACATTATTCAATTACTGGCAATGACGCTTCGTAACGGTGGACTTAACGTTGACTTCAAAAGTTCACCTCGACCGATTTTGGTGTATCTTTCGATATATGCTGTAGATTATCGGACGAGAGGTCCTTGGGAGCGGTTGAAACTGGGCACTCAGTGAATTTTGCAGAAAGATCGTCGACCAGTACCACATCGCCATCGGACACGTTCGTGAATTTAACGGAAATCTGAAAGCGTCCTGGAAATTCATAGAGAATATTGATGCATATTTTCGTTCTGAAGTTAGATCTAAGGGTTAGGAATAGGATTGACTGATGCCCTTGGGAAAGGGTAACACGGTGAAAGAAGACCATGTTCTCATTGATGTATGAGGGAAAGTTACCCAAACCTCTGCAGTGGTAGATTTACTGTTTCTGTAGAGTACTGGGAAAGAATCATCAGTGTACTGGACAGTTCGAGTGACTCTGCCTTTAGGTACAGCATGAACTGAATAGTGAGCCAGAATTGGCAGATCTATAGGATAGAGAATAGCGTAGCAGTGCATCGCTCGGTAAGGTAGTTTCGGCTCGGTACCGATCGTAAAGCTTTGACTACATCGGAATGGTGACCTCTGGTGCTCTGGAGATGTCCCTCGTTTCTCATCAAGTTTACGCAGTAGCCTAAATTTCGAGACTTGCCTGGAAGTGTGATGTCTGAGGGATGACCTCGTTCATAGCTCGACCATTTGAAATACGAAGCGGTGCACATAAAATGGCGTCTTCTTCTCTGGAATATTGAACTTTTGCTACTTTCAAATACCTTGAAAAGAAATCTGTTAAGAGTTCATCAAATTGAAATAGGAGCTGCCAAAAGTTGGGTTTTACATGCTCCACTGGGACTGTTCATTTACAATTCCTAACCAGCTTTTGCTGAATGATTATAGTTCGCTTCCCTTGTTATACCAAAAGAGGCTTGCGCATGGATAGGCAACTTCTAGTCTAAAGCTGTCTAACCTGAAACAGAGCTCAGCGCCCACATATGGCCCTCTCCATATCTTCGCCGTCACGTTTACCGAATCCATTGAACACAGCTCTGAATAACTAGTAAAAGATAACAGGATGAAAAATGGAATATGAAATGAGAAACGTCTTTTTGAATGTCCATTTATTCTTCCAATCAATCAACATTCGTTCTTTGGGCAAGGATGTGATCAATCGATAGTAATCGATACCGTATACTCACGACTTTCTCATATCATTCTCCGAAACCCTCTTTTTCACATTTCAGCACTGTAACCATTGCCGAAAAAGAAGGGGGAAAAACCATGCTCCTTCTAAAACCTAATTACCCTGTTTTTGGAAACGGTAATTTTCCCACTCGTTTAAAAAAATTGCTATTGAAGCGGCCGTTCTTTCGACAAACTCTTCGAGGACCACCTCACGCCGATGGGCAGAGTTCCAAGGGCGACGAGTTGTAATGGGACAATTTGCAATACCTGTCCATTAGTACATGGCCTAACTCTCCTACGATACTAGTTAAGGTAAGAGAAGTTGACAGCCAAGCAAAGTGCGAGATCATCACTTTGTATGAGCCTAGGGAGAGTCTTCCGATCCTCTACCATCTTCATTGCGTACAATGATAGATTTTCACTGCGACTTCGTTTTTGGTGCAGTGAAAGATTCAATTTTGTTTTTGTCTCACTGGCCTCTTTGACCAATGGCCTAGCAAATCCACTTTCTGTTTTGGATTCCAATTTCTCAAAACATGCTATCGAGGAACATATCCCACAAATGGGCAAGAAGAAAGGCTCACAATTTGAAAAATGAATCGATGAGAAATCAAACTGAAAAGGGAGCGAAAAGCTCGTTAAAATCATTTGAACAACAATACTTCCGGTAAGAACTTTACCTGGACAAGTGTCGAGTTGTAATACTCCATGGCCACCTTTCGCCACACCTACAAGATACCGGCGAACTGAAAAAGGGTTACTGCAGTCTGCACAATCGAATCTGCTTTTTGTTATATTAACAGTGTTCTGCAAGGAAGAAAAACCAGGAGAATACAAAAACCGGAGCCTTACGTTGAATGCCTAATGGATTTTACTTCTTCTGAGATTGTAGTTTGATCAGTAAGACCCCTCTTACAGCAATAAAGGGCGAGCTTGACTCTTACGCCAGGGGACAAACCTAAGCAATCGCTTGATTTCGAGGGAGCATTCCCAGCTTCTATACCTCTTGTTTCTTCCCGAATTCGATTAGAGTATTCCATTCTATCATGTCACCGAAGAGATTTTTTAGAAAGATTACTATTCCTACGAGAATACAGTAACACGTATAACATACTCGGTGCTTCACCAGGAGCGAATGGCATCGGTGAATGTGGTTCGGCTACGTACCAATCACCACCGTACGATCGTTGCCATGCACATGCATATTGGCCGAATTCATCGCGACACGAAAACGAAGCAACCGTTGGCTGAAACTTCTACCTATTTAGCAAGTACAGAAAATCAAAATACTGCTTCTGACAATGGATTATAATCGAATTGGTCCTGGGGAAGTCACTAGTTCCGCTTGTGGGCCTTTTTAGTTCATGCAAATCGACTATTCCGTCTATGCCACACAACAGTATGAAGTGCCAGGCCTAGGCTAAACCAACGCAACCAGTGAAATAGCTGCCAGGGTCCTCTTGGTCCATCACATCTCCATTGACCATCCTCCGGTCCCATCATCAAGCACCACCTCTAGCGGTTGTGTCCTAGCAATCAATGAGCCATGCTTCTTTCACATCTCTCATCTCTAGCTAACATTTAAGCATGTAGGCCGGGTTGCTTATGTAGTAAACAGGCAAGAACCAGAAAAATGAATAAATAAAACAAATAAAAAGTAATATGGCAAATAGTGAATAAAGAGAAGTGACACGTTCAATTTATGACAACGAACCTTTGCACAGACAGCATTTGCCATCAATGGTACCAACGTTGAATGGCCAGCGAGGTCTTGAATGGAAAACGATCGCCTGAATACATTTCGGTAGGAATGTATAGTGCAAAGGTGAGATCAGAACCATGGTATTTCCATCCAGTTGTTTCAGTGACGTCTCCCTTCAACCCCTTCAACCTTTATTCGTTTTCCCTTTTCATTACAATATTCAGCAGAAAAAAAAAACAAAATAAAACATGAGGTATAAGCAGAAGAATCAGTGTCCTTTATACCGAAGATTTGGCAGATTCGTGCTTCCGGGTATGCAGAATTGTTCGGGTACACGACATTTACAAATGAACGATTTGATTCCGAAAAATGATAGTAGTGTGCCTGAAAAAAACTAGTAGTTAGAGGAATGTGACCGTAACTCTGGGAAAAAAATCTCGGGAGTGTCCGCTCTGACTGAATAGGCAATATCGTTAGCAAAAAGGAGGAAACGTTCAGCGGTAACCATTTGAAGTATAATAGGTAAACTGGTGGTAAAAGGTCATCGTCTTCACTCTTTCAAGCACAGACATTCAAGCTTTTTTGAAGTCAACCTTCTGCCCCACCAGGGTCCTCTCCTACTTGCCCTCCTTCTCACAGCATTCCATAGAAAGACGCCCATTTTTCATGAGACATACTTGGCACTTAATTTTCCTTAGAAGACAAATGCAGTGCATACCAGAATTTGCCTCATTAACGGTAGGAGGCCGAAACGAACCCTAGACGGGAACCTGTTTAATAACTGTGGATTTAGTCATGCTCAGGTGCAAAGTATAAGATATCAAAATTCCCTCATGTTTCCTTCTTCCCTTACGGCCTGTCATTCTCATCAATTGCTGCTCCTTCTTTACCGTAGCAGTATCTCAAATGAAGCTGATGAGAACCCTCGTTACCCTAGTATAACCGCGGTTTGAACCCGTATCGCCCAATCTGGAGTCATATGTTGCGAGGCAACTAGCCAGTGGAACCAACAAATAAATGGCACCGAGCGAGGCTATTGGATAGGAATCGCAGCATGGTGTGTGAGTGGATCGGGCGCAACACCCCATGCCCATCAAGCGGTTCTCAGGCCGGAAATATCAGCTTGTGAGCGAAATCAGTGCGAAATTCAGCAAATCACTCAGCTACTCTTTGCAAGCACTGGAACGATATTACCTGTGCTTCTTAGAAAACAGCCACTGGACAATCGATGAGGATATTCTTGTTGGCAACGTTCTTCACAATCCTTATCAAAGCCTTCGTTTTGTGGGCAAATATCTTCGTTAATCTCTGAAAATCACAATAAAAGCTCTACAGAAATGAATCTGAATTCAATCTCCTAGAAAGTCTTTTCTTTGAGGAAAGCGGTCTTGAAGAAGTAGTGTGTGAGACCAGTTTCAACTACCGGTTGAGGCGAGCGTTCCCCGTAAGATTCGTTGGACTCGCCACCCTCGATTGACGTCGAATTAGTAGATTCAATTCGACAGAAATGCAGCATAATCCTTTGGTGAACTTGTTCTTATAGGACACTGAGCTAAAAAACCGGAACAGGAATAAAGAGGTCCTAAGGATTGCTAGTACGGTTTCTTTACGAAAAATCCCGATTTTAAGAAACTCGTAAACAGTAAGGGAAGTCTTGAATTAATAAGAAAAATAGTCAGTAAAATAGCTGTCAGAATCAGTAAAAAGAGAAAAAAAGAACAAACGATTGGATCTCTTCGTGATGCGCCATGCCCTCGATTTCCATTCCAAATAGTTGTGAACGTTGTGTATGCTGAGCTCATTTGAGCGGGGTTGGGAAAGATATGTACTATTCGCGAATAGATGGGTCAGTGGGTGCTTTCGAGTAGGTGGGATGACAAGTTTGGACAACTAGTTGCTAGGAACTTAACCATTGACTTTTTAAGATACATACTCACCAACGTTCGCTCAGTTTCAGCAATTCGTGCTAACTTTCACTTTAATCCGAAGCAAATCAAGTTTTGGACGGAGCTGAATAACTACGAATATTTATGTGAGACCTTATATGATCGATGGATAATTCCTGTCCAACTTTACGAGGACGTTTTCTCCCCCGCTTCCTGAATTGAATGTCATCTCTTCAAGCTTTCGTATCCCTTTCCAATCTGTCTCGAGCTATTTCCCTATCGTTGATGACGGCTAGTAAGTGATAGCTGACAAGCTAGAAACTATTTGGATGAATCAATCAAAACCGGTCGGTCCAGAGATAGGGAGAATTGGCTATGGGAATGTCCCTAATCGGGAAAAACGAGATTGCGCAAGCCACCGAGATGATACCCCCTTGACCATGGGGAAGGGAATGAATTCCATTACGATCTGTGTCAAGAATGTTAGGCGCAATTTGGAATAACCTAAGAAAAAAGATTCGGTCCATTAGCAACTCCAGGATAAAACTTTCAGGTGTAAGGATAACCTTTTGTATGGTGGAACACAATGGAACACGAGGGAGAAGCAGTATTTTGGGAAATCCCTTTGCAGTAGGGACTGCTGTACTAAAACAATACTACTACTGTTGATACAAAACAAGGCCTGAGGGAAGGTGATTTTTGCTGGTCTGTTTTCTTCTGCTGGAAAATTCAGAATTGGTCATCGAATAGATCCGTTTTTCGTTAACGGCAATTAGCTACGAAAACTTTTTAAACACTAAAAAGTGGAACATAACGCTCTGAACTACCCTCTCGACCTGATAAAAGGGAGAAGTCGTTTTCGAAGATGAAAACGGTTGATATGGCCCAGAAAGACTGGATCAGAACAGGTCGATTAACCGGAATAATTGAACTCGAACTTATATGAAAATGACGGGTTGTACTGTAATATTTTATGAAAAGTGAGTTACAAAATAAATGTCGTCGGCTGAGTGAGTTAGATGGTGGCTCATTTATCCTCGCAATGGCCTCCTTTCATCCGATGTAATTTCAAAGGCTGCATCACTAGTCTTTGAAAAAATTTCTCGTAAGATTACTCTATTTATAAGTATTTAGTTACCAGATAGGAGCAGATTCGAAAAGAATAATCCATCCAGTGAGCCATATAGACTGGAACGGCTCAGGGGCACTGCACCACAAACTGCCACAAAAATTCAGACAAAAAAGTGACCCTTCAAATTTGAGTGCTTCTTAGCGCAATTACCATCACCAGGACGCCCTGTTTGATTCAAAACAATAAGAGGACGGAATTTTTGAGTTCTGTCTATTGAATTGACTGAATCGCAAAGGTTGAGAGGCCGAGAGACGAACTGCCCCGGAAGTTCCATTGCAGTAAACTGCCCAATTTGCTTGCGCAGTTCATTCCAGTCCAATTTGATATTGCAAAAATTCTGCTGCCGGGTCGTTGAGCCATCGAACAAGTAATGTTAAGGTAATAGGGTTATAGTGACAAGGTAATGAGTGGTATAAGGGGAGGCAACAGGACAGGAAAGAGTCAAAACGAACCGAAGATGTTGCTGGTAAAAATTTTGGATGCAAAGCTCGAGGGTATTAAAAATGCCACAACCGAGAGGAAGAAAACAGGATTTTTATAGAGCCGAGCTTGGGGATCGCGAATGTGTTGTTTAGGGGAATTAAAATTACAGTTCGGCTCAGAACCTCTTCCTTTCCATATCTTACAATAATAATGGTAATAATGGTAGTACATAGTAATGATAAGAGAAAGAATAAGAATAATAAGAATAGTAGTAATGATAGTAATAATAAAAATATTTTTTTGACTTGCTGTCATGTAATAATAGCTATAATATAATAACAGTGATAACAAGAATCATAGCAGCACTGGAATGTCATAACTATAAAAGGGACCTATTCGAAAAGTGAGCAACGTCATAGGACCAAACAATAAACAAGGAGACAAAAGAAGAAAAAACGACTGAACCACGCATTCAACTTTCAACTTTCAAAATAGTAATGGCCCTTGCGGTGCCTTTTTGGCTTCGTTAGTGGTTAAAATTGGTCAAAAACTCATTCAAACGTTCTCAACACTCGAACTTGAAACTATCGTGACTTCCCTTAGCAGTCCCGCCTTATTGTTGATACACAAACCTCTTTTAAATTTTAGTTTGGGGGTGCATCCTTTTTTCTGACTTGTTTCTTTTCTCTTTTTGTTATGGACAAGGCATATATGAACATTTGTGGAATTCGCCCAACTCGGTTTCAAGCAGGGCATCTGGATGACAAATATAATTGCAGCGGCCAACATAGACTTGACTTCTGAGTTACATACGTCCAGTTCAGTTCATTCGATATGGGAAGCGGCATGGCGATTTTGAGGCCAAGCCGCGATTTGACTCCCACTAGGTTACGCTATTTCTCTTTACATTGAGCAGTCTTTAACGGGATCGACCTCAATGATCCTAGTTTCTTACAATGAGGACGCATTGATGATCGTCATTGAATGTCCTGAACGACCCATTCACAGTTAGATGGGATTTACATAGGTGATCGTGAATCCTCCAACTATTGACATTCGTGGATTTATGGCTGGCCAATCCTCCATTACTGCAGGGTGTTCGGATTTCTGTCGAGTTTCCATAGAAAACTCTACGGGAACTCAAGAGAAATCCTCTCTCTGAGAAAAATGAAGTCATTCAGGGAACTACTTTTTGAAACAGTGTCAAATAATCTACTTAGTAGCTACGAGTTCCGGGATCAAGTGGAATGAGTAACTCTAGAGCTTCCCTTTCACTTTTGAACCATGAAAAGGCAATGAACAGAAGAACAAGCAAGCTCAGTGGGCTATGAATATTAACCGGTACCCAAACCCTAATGAGTACGGAGTATGGGTGTTAATAACCTGGCAGTAAACTCAGCTCTCTGTCACATCTACAGGACATGATTGGCACTTAGCAACTAAAAAAACCTTTTCACTTGAGTATTCCCGAACTTTCTTAACGGAACGCATGATCATCATCTAGGCGGATCTCATGTCGAACTATGGAATTAATTGCTCAGGGAAAAACTATTATATGACGCGAATCGTATCGATGTGAAAAGTTCAAGGACGGGACTGAAAGGCGAGGGGTAGGAATAAGACTTTAGGATGGTCGACGATTGGCGTAAAAGAGCGAAGACAGGGCGAGTTGAGTCTGTTATTCACGAGGTTAAATGATTATGTATAGCTCCGAATAGAAAACAAAGCGAAGCAAGAAAATAGACGGAATATGTGGGAACGGATGACCGCATATAACAGGAATGCTAGAAACTTCGAAAGGATGACTGTAAGAATGAATCCTAAACCAGTAAACTATCTAATGGTTCTTCTCGAAAATGACCACATCTGCGATTCGATTCCAAGATGGTAATGGTTTTCAAACTGGTACTTCGCTTACTCAGGTCGGTCAGTGAGTGGGTGGCGTTACCGTGGCTCAGAAGGATACTGCAACAATTCACAGGCCTGAGATGAGTGGGGAGGTTTACTGTATCTAATCGGGCTCCAATACGGAACTCGATCCCACAACCTTTAATGGAGTCAGTAGTACACCAACACCTAAGTCGTCGTATTGTGCAGATTTAACCGCAGGAGAGAGCTTGCGGCTCAAATGGACTGTAAGGACCGGCACACTACTCTTCTAAGACCTCAACGGTAGCACACTATGGCACTTTCTTTTTAAAGGAAAAAGTCAGGCAGGTCAAGAAAGTCTTATGGATATAAAAATGAGAGAAGGTAATCTTTGAAAAGCCACGTTCTGGCTGACTAACCTTTTTCGCATTCCGAATAAGCCAAAGCTGTTAAATTAATGAAGAGTAGTAGACAAAGCGTTAAGCTTTGGTAGGCTAACCGTGGACGGTCGCCGTCGACCATTTGTGTGTGGTGGGGCACGTGCGGGTGAAAGAGCGACGAGACGATGGAAGGCGACGTTCTAACGGCCACACCTCTTCCACATGCGGCGATGGACCGGTCAGTCGCACAGGGAAACCCTGAATAACCAGAAAGTATCAAAATTTAGTTCAACAGATAACCGTATCGTGCCATGAGCGCCTCAGTAGGGACATCAACGCTAGTGAGGACGAAAATTTGTATCCAGTTTTGCTCTAACAGAGTGAAGAATTTAGGATAACTACGAAATGGGATGAGGAAATTCAGTAGGGGTCTTTCTTCTCAGCTCCTCACGGGGTTGGGAAGCTTCTCAACTTCATGACCAAGTGGCTTGATCATGTGGTCTCCAGGGTTAGTGTAAGCATTACCTATGCGAGAAAAACAATAATAATAAGTGCTGTGATGCACAAAAATAAGTATGTTTCCGTGGGTAGCTCATTATAAACCTTTCATGGGCCATCGTCGAACAAATCGCATAGTTTTCTCTCAGCTCTCGGCGAATAGCGATACCCGTAGAGTGATATGCAAGCGCTAAGGACGTTTTCAGCAAACGATCGGCTTTCAGAATCTCTTTGAAAAACATGGCTCTCCTTCCTAGAATGAAACGGGCTTCTGAAATTGACCACTGATTCACGAATGTGCCATATGGATGGGACCACGTCTGATATACGAATGTTCCATTTGTTCTTTCGGAGTCAGTCCGGCTGATAGCGGTTTTCCATTGGAAAGGGAAAAGCTTGAATACCTAATTTGCTAAAAAATGAAAAATATTGCTCAATATTGCTTTAAAGTTGTGAAGACCTCGAATACTCAGTTACTCCCTTATCTAGGATATGAAGCCTAATGCATGGCGCAACCCGGTGGACATGGTATGGTGGTCAAGTATCAAGGAGAAAAGGTGCGTCAAAAAGTGATTTATCGTTCATGGTTGCAGGAAGACCTGTTGTTCTTATTGGGCATAACATAACAAAAATAGATCAGTTTGATGGAAAATCCCATTCATCACTTCAACGGCCGCTCTTCAGCACTCAACGAAATTAAGCGAAAGCCGGTTGCCAAGCTATTCTTCTCATGATGTTCATTGCCTACACACGATTCCTTCGCAAGATTTCAATGTTTCGTGGCCAGTTTAGCCGTGCAGAAGTGTCTCTGTCTTGCACTTATGACAATGGGCTCTCTCAAAGAATAGGATATAATTGCGAACGAAAATCAAGAGGGTGCAAAATGGCGAATGTTGAAAAAGAATCGAGCGAACAACTACTGACCAGGCACCATCGGCTACTGGATTAAGCTGAAGTGGATCCTGGAAATTACTCAGAGTTCTTATGCAATGAAACGGATTGAGAATGCGTTGTAACACTGGATACTAAGCCTGGGAGATTTTCAAGAGCTGTTTTTCCCTTGGTCGGCCAGTTGCTTTACAAAGTTTTGATTCCTAGTTTTTTGTAGCATTCACCCAATCAAGTTGGAATAAGAAAGGATAGACATTCAGATGTGTAGGTGCTCTATTTAACAATTCATGGAGGGTAGTCGACGAACAGGTCAATATTTCTCTCCTCTCATCTGGTACCATTCAGAGTGCCTCGAGAGGGTCAGTTAATCTGGTTGGACTGGAGCCGGAGCAGAGTTTCGATTCTAGCATCTTCTTAAACATGATCACAACGGCAGTGGACATCAATCTAGNAAAAGCCCGTACAAAAAAGGAAGGTAAGGGAGAGAAACTGAACTTTGAGTGCTGACAGCGTTCTTGGCAACGAACTTGGAGAAGTGAGCAACGCATGACGGTAAGGTATATATAGATTTGTGGACTAATGTAGACTAGATTAGCCTACTTGGAGACTTGAGTAATTAATCAAAAACACATCAGATAAATAGTGCTTTTATTGGGGCTTTTATCATTGCATCAGAGATTGCAGAAACCTGTCTTGGGTGGCCAATGGTATAGGAAATACAAATAGGTTAGGCATTAGGACTTATCCGGGTTTTGCAATCCCCTTTATATGGTAGATCTAGAGGAGTCTCCGATTAGAAAGGTTGATAGGATTATGCAGCTCCCAGCAAAAACCAAGTAGATGTAAGTAGAGAAGTAAAAAAAAACAAATTTAAGTCTGTTGGGATGTTGACGAGGGGCACTAACTTACGCCATACGTTGCTGCTGCCGTATCTGGCAATAGTCCTACTGAATCGAAAATTTTGACAATGAGACGGTGAAGCGATAAAGTTCCTCCAGGGGTGCATTTGCAACAGCTGGATCATTAATATACTTGAAAAATGAGTCTCAGTAGTCAGCACTACTAATGTTGAATGATTAAAAACCCACGACTTCCTTCCTTGGCTTAAAAGAGTGGGACCGTTTGATGGCATCAAGGCCATTGAGCCTGCTATACACCGTTCCACATCGTTAGACCTCACAGTAGTACCCATTTTGATACGCTTCCTTAGTTATGGGCTTACGGAAGCCATGAGATCAGTGTTCAAACTAGTCTGGCATCGGGTAACTAACCATAAACGGTGGATGGGTTTAGTTAGTATGAACGAGTTCTGATCCCAGAGCTAGTAGGCAAGTAAGGGTGGGTTCTAGTAGCTCTGTCTGATGTCTTTGCTCACTAGAGAACTTGCACTTCACATTCTCTTTTACATCACCGCGGAATTCGAGCTAGGGCCACCCAATAAGGGATTTTCTCGACTTTTTAACTTTTTCTAGAAGAGAATCCTAGGATGTTCAGATCTATGAGGGTGCGAGGAAGATGAACGGCTGGTCCAGCAGGACTACGATTTCTTCGAATGACCGACCAGTTGCCGATTGAATGGTACACAGAACTAGCCATTTCATGACAAAATGAGGCTAAATAAGCAAAGTGCGAAAGTTCAGCTTGAAAGATTTCAACGAGCTCTAAATGTAATATTTATAGTACGTTTCAGATGAATCGTACAACGATCGCAAAAAAAAAAACCGTCGTGCAGATCCAGCAAAGTTTGCCGTACTCAAATTGGCAGGTGGTGGATGATATGATGTCACATACAAGTGTAAAGCCGGATCAAATCAATCATTAGGATTTAAAGAAGTTCAGTCGTCATTGATAAATGTTCTTAATTGAACCGGTTGATAAAACCTGAACGAATCGTCGGATAAGGCATGCTTTAGTTTTTCAGCTGAGAAAATGGTTTATAACGGAGTGTGACAAATTGGGAAAGCAAAAACAGCCAAGGTCTGTGGGAAATGAACATTGAGATATCAAAACGATCATCAGGGTTTTCGATGAATTCAACATGGCAGTACATCTTGAAACCCTGGAGTTTAATGCATTTCAACACATCAGCCGAAAAAGCTCTTTTACACAGTACTATGTAACCAACAGACCGGAACTAAGAACTTTGAAGTTCTCGACGATAGAGATGATGAAAAACTGGTCTAAAGTATTCACGAAAGCGAAGCTGCCTTAGTTGTAAAGGGCGTTGCTTTCTCCTGCTCGATAATGTGTCCAAACATCATTTCGATCTAGCCGATCTGGAGCTCATTCGATAGGGTTGATTGAAATTGGTGCTTAATTCAACGGCAGCTAGAATAGGCGACAAGACGGCGTCGCTTCTAGCCAGTTTGCTATTCCGGTAAACATTGAAGTATGTTGTACATAAGTTCTAAAATGAACCAAGGAACGTGGCCCATATCGGTACGGTCCTGGACGCTTCCCAAAGTCACATGCTTCAAAAGAATCTTTTCATTCGTGCTAGTTACCCAAGCGTCAGCTTCAAATTTCAAACTCATAGGAATATTGATATCATGAAATAGATAGGGCCTTTCACCACTGCGCTCCGGTACTCTAAGCAATTCCTAGAACTCATGCAATTTATCGAATGGGCATGCACCCAAATCGTGATCAAAAAGTTTTCCATTGGAAATTCAGCACCAGCCCTGGATGTGCTTACCACTGAGCAACAACTCATTTACTATCAATGTAGGCTGAAATTTTTCTAAAGCTGGTGCAACTGCAAACAAATGGGCATTTTTGGCGTTTTGTAGAATGACCTCAGGTGAGAAACCACTTGTAAGGGTTCCACATTTAGCTCATAGTTAGTTCTCACAATCACTGAACAATCTCCATTTTAGATCTCGGTGAGATGAGCTTGGGTGGCACATTCAGTCATGATGAGATATCAAAACAAACGAGATTAAGTTTTAAAAGCCGGACAACGATTCAGCCCTTCTGGTTTCTAATGATAAGCACTAACCAATGATCGGCAACTTCCAGAACTGGGTTTTGAACGGGAGGCAATTAAATGGTATAGTTCCATGAAGTTTTCACGAATGTCTCGGTTGAAAAACTGTATATGGGAGAGATAACATCAAACATGACTCAAAGGCATTGTTCCATGGATCGGCAATAAAAATGTGTCTATCAAATTTACACAAGTATCATTCACAGTGAAGGAGAAAGTGGTGAGCGTCAGTGCTGGGACAATAAGTACTGTCCAAGAAATCATTCCCAGATCGAATCCCTTCCGGGCCCGGAACAAACATCCCGCTTACTTAAATTCTACTAATTGGTGCTGAGATTCAAGTGTGAAAGCACTTGGTTCTGTACTTTTTGGTAAAACTTAATATGGAATGGATGTATACATGCACTCGTTCAGAGCCTTAAGACAAATCAAAAAAAAATATGGAAATTGTCGAAGTTTCCCCTGTCCCTCTAATAGGCATGAGTACAATAACCTTCTCTTCCCTTCTCCTATCATTATACTATTACAGAACCTCGATGCCTCATGGTCAGTAATCATTTCCGCCACATTATCGTCTCAGAAGATGTCCGGACATTATCAGGTCCTTCCGCCGATTGCGGTTGGCTGCAAAGAACTGGATCATTAGCCTGCGGATCTCGATTCTCAACAATGAGGTAAACTGGCAGGAACGTTCGGATCCGATTAGTGTTGTGCAATGAGCGGATATGATCAAGTTTTTGCTAATATCTATAAGACATTGGCTGCTATTTGATGGGACAATCCCAAGAACAAAATTATTCCTGAAACACAGAGTGGTTTCAGGGGACGGGAAGAATCGAAACGTATTTGGGAACGGACCCTCTACTTTCAAAACCTTTTCTGAAACACGATGAAAGTTAAGCATCCGAAGATAGTATTCTGATGAGTGACGCTGTGATGCTCTCTATTCCTCCTGAATCTAGTAAGCGTTGGCCAATTTCAACTGCACACGACATTTGCATGTTTTTATCTTATGTTACATACTTTCAGGGATATGTCCCATGAGCGAGGGTTATCGTAGCATTCTATAAACTGGCTTGGAGAAGAGGATTGCATAGATTCGGTCATGTAGGTCGATATCATTTCTTTTTATTTTCATTTCGACAATTTTTTTTATGAACTTTCCTTACACACTTACACGGATGTTCTGAGGCCGTTCTGTAGTTTCGCAGCTCAAGAATCTTGATAGGTTTCCAAATTCGCTCATTTGTTGAGTCCCACCCCTCTCCCATCGTTCCCCATCCCATTTTCTTTCCCACCAGGTTATTACATGATGGTTAATGGCTAGACATGGGAAGTTCTGCTTTCAGGGTTGGATCGGGAGAGTGGGGACAGGGCTTTCTCTCCCGTTCTGCTGCGACTGCGCACTGCGCAGGCAAAGTACGGTGTAAGCCATCAGATTAACATTGATAATGCTATAAACACACAGTAGCGAATCTCGGGTAAATGTTTTCGTGGTCGATTGATTTTTATGGTCCCTTGAAACATCGGAGTTGCTCCTGTGTCCTGCCGAAGACTTCATAACAGTTTCCTCGTAGGTCAGTTCACATTTCTCTTGAGCCTTGTGCATTGGCGACCTGTGCGAGCTCGTCTTACGCCGTTTGCTCAATGCTGTGACGATTGTTAAGCGAGAAGAAGAGAGTGGTTGAACACACACTGAGAACACAGTGCGCTCAAAGTCACTCCTCATCAGCAGCACCCACTTGTTACAAGAGTGCTCCGCACTTTTCGCCAAAAACTCGTAACATCTCTTGAAAACAATTATTTTGACCTAACTGTGAAGCTATTGATCACAAAAGTAGCTAACGAATTTCCATATATTTGTGAACTTTTGGAGCATGAAAAACCATGGCCTACAGCACGTTTTATAAGGAATGCTTTGAATTTTGTCTTCACTTACAATTTGTATTCGATGGGCTATGACCTATTCATAGACTGTCCGTACAAGCTTTGTCAGGTTGTTCGAAAGAGCTGCCGCTGCCACTTCATGAAAATTCACCTTCAATTGATTACCTGTTGATCAATCATTCAAACGCCCTCTTACACTTATTTCATCTTTACCTTACAGGCCTTGCTCATGAGTTTCTCAATCTCCTCATAGCAAACACTCTCTTTACTCTGGTAATCTGAAAATTTTCTCGGTGATATTCGTCTTTTTATTGGTAGAAACTTGATGTTCTTAACCCAGCCATATTGACAAACATCATGATTACTATTAGGAGCTGTATTATTATTATGAAGAATCGGCACACGGAATCGAAGTAAACTGTTAGCATACGGGGTGGAGAGTTTTTAATGTGGGCTGTATGGTAGCACCAAGAAAGCTGTACGGTGGGATCAGGAAAAGAGTATTCCTCAAGACATAGCACAAATGTTTGCTGTATGAAAGGGTACATCATGTCAGACTTATTTACGAAGCCTATACACAATCAAGCCAAAAGTGACATAGGAAAAGTGATTGGTACTGGAATTGATTGAACTCACAGAGCTGAAATACTTCAACCATTAACTCAATCCGATCGGGAGTCGGAAAGGAGAAGACCCGAAAATTTTCGGGTAGTTTTCATTTTTCCTTGACAGTCCTCCTTGATTGGTCCTAAAGTTTCTGCAGCCGAGTATGTTTCTCGTTTCCGTTCAGCAGCGGCAACATCTGTCTGCTTGGCCCCCCCAGGCTAATAGCTGTCATAATTCATTATAATAGAATCCATGTCAAACTTAACAACCTCGAATGACTTCCCGTGAGGCGCCTTCTTTAAGACTACACGTCTATGCCCCAGCCATTTGGGGCAGCTTCTCGTGGCTTGAGATATTTACTTGTCATTATGTGAGTTTACTTTAGGGATTCGTCTAAATCTATAAGGTTCAGAGTGCTTCCGGGAACTTCGAAAACAGAAATGCATGAGCAGTCTCTAGCTTGATCAAGGTTAGGAATAGCATCTGACGCTTTAGGAATGTCATGTGCTAAGGACGCGATTAGACAACTTTCGGTAAAGAGCCTCAAGGTTTTGACACCTCTCTGTCCGTTCTATAATGTTTTTAGCTTTGAAGCGCCAATCTGCAACCTTCAGGATCGGTTTTTAGGAAGCTACAAAAAACTTTGCATGTGCTTAGTTGACCTCTGCGATTTTTTTTTTCTGAGAGAGTTCATTTATTGTATAGGGATGATAAGGGCCCAATATATCTTCGAAATTCTGGAGAGGAAAGGTTGAGAGATGGGACTTCTCAGCGGTTGATTGACGTCCAGACACCAGCCATTGGCACTTTCATATTGAATCCTTATGCTCGGCCTTTTGTTGAAATGCCCTACCACTTACCATAACCCTTTCTTACGAGTTCGTTAATGAAATCAGCACTCACTCTGGAGTACGTAATTTTTTTTGAAACGATGACAACCTAAATTTTGTGTCGGAAAAGGACTGAACCAGGAACTGATCAGCTTCGGGACCGTTCCACCTCTTTCTACTGTCCTTGTCCATCAGGGAATTGCACTCATGTTTATTGTACTTCTCATAGGGACTCGTGACTACCGTGACTATTAATTACAGTCGCACTTTGAGAGGCGAGACATTGAGCGGGTTACGGTAGCCGTGGCGACCCAAGTACTGGGTAAATTATCGATTTCCAGCTTTCTGTTGGTTTTGACTTGGGTATTTCTTGAGTAAATTTAATAACAATTCGTTGAAAGCTAGCACGGAAGTAATACTTCTCTTTGATGTTTTCTTTTCTTCGATTCTTCGAGGGGAGTTGAGAAATTGCTGTGAAATTCCCTTCAAAGTTCCCTCTCTGAAAAATCGTTCTATACTGGAGTGCCGGTCAGTTCGGAACCTCTGTGGTAGATAGAAAGCGCCTTCCACCTAGATTGTAAACAGATTTCTTATGGAGTTTCTGGAGGTTCGATTCTCCATGGAGGCACACGAGCAGCTCAGAACTGTATTGAAATGATTGGTCCTCATACCAGCCTGCGGCACCTATTGTTTGATACATGTTGCCACCGCTTCACAGTATCGTGGCTCAAGATGACTGGCAATCGATTCACGAAACTGCTTTTCCAAAGTCATGCTACAAGTCAGCGATTACTTAGTCGAAGAAACACCATTTCTTATCCCCTCTATGTACATTTGTCATCTTAGAAACTAGTCTGCATACTTGTTCACATGTTCGAACAGCTCCCACTGGGGCGTCTAGCTCCCACTCGGCACATTAGAAAGATGGAGAGTAGAACATAGTCAGGTAGTTACCTTCGAGTGCATTTCTAACAATAGGTCGACGCCTTCGAAGGTCCCATTAGGAGGACCTACGGATGGAACGAGTCTGTAATGAAATAGAGGCACTGTCGTGGCTCACGAGCTCTAGAGGCTATGGATGCTCAAGAAAAACTACGGAACATTGGTATCAAGGGCAATCCAGTAGGTTAGCTTTTGTGTCATTCTAAAGGCATGCTACAAGCCATACAGTACAAGATGTAAAAAAATACTAGAGTAAGGGGTATAGGCCAGCCGTTTGTAAACTGCTCTACAGTGAAGTCTCCAATTTCGTTACCTCGACCAGTGTTCCGCTTAATACCTGTTTTTTCTAATTCCCAGAATTAGAGACTTTGTTTATTTCTTTTGTTTACTGTTGAGCTACGACTTTATCCAGGTAGCTCGAAGGATGTCTACTCCAACACCTAGCTATAGAGCGCAATTTCTGATGTTAAAATATTGATGACCAAGTCCAGCTCCTAAATTACAAAAGCTCATTTCAGGATGAGTTCCCAAGTGGGCGCTATCGCGTCCGTGAACAATCTCATCTCAAAGGTCTTCAAGCAACCAAAAGGAGATTTTGTGAGTTGCTCTTCCATGTTCCGTGTCCGTATACAACTAAATATTTACGTTGATCACTCCTTTACTACTGGTTCACCCCCTGGTTACTAGACAACTGAATCCAACATCAAGTCTGAGGAGAGAAACATCTGTGGCAATGTCGATTGCTTGCAGATGGCATTATCGAGCGATATCGACATATACACTATCGGCTCCAACGAAATCGACAAAAGGAGGAAGTGAGCGCACGTAGAAACTCGGCTGCTCTTCCTATGCTTTGTAGAGGACCGTGTCGGTAAACAATCCACTGCACACCCAGAATCAACTATGCGCCCACCCGTACACAAAGAGACTTTGTTCCCTAAGTTGCCGTCTTCCACCTTGGCATTATTCGTGTGAAACAAGCTCTAAGTCTAGTCAATACCAAATTACCAAGGCCTCACTCCCATAAGATGATATCGGTTTCGAAGAGGTGGTGTTAAAGGCAATGAAGGCTATAGGACTCCTGCACTCCTGCTACCGAACCTAACTTACTACGAACGACCCAACTCCGGAGAGCAACAGTGCATATTTAAGTTCAAGGAGCTGACTGAGCCATTCTTCCTTTGGATCCACTGATCGAAGCCCAAGCGAAACTAGGCAAAACTGATTATCGAGGTTCAAGGACGACTATGCAGAGGTTTGGAGCGCCTTTGCGAGGACGTATGCCCTGATCATGCATTTAGTGGATCACTTGAAGCCGCCTCATTGCCATCACTGATTACTAGCTGAAATATAATAAAGAATAAGTAATAGTACAAAGAGCATTATTATGGAGTGTAAGCATTTAAAAAGGCCCACAGGATTTTCGTTTTCTTAAGACATGGCTATTTGACGAAAAAGTTTTGATTTGATGGAGGAATCGATCCGCAGGTGGCCTTTTTAGAGGCATTAGTGCTACTCACCGTTTTCATACATTTGCCTCACTCTTTAAGTTAATCTGGTTGCAAATGTTGTTATAACCACTATTTCAGGCTGATCGACTCAATTCACGAATTACAGTATGCTTACTGGCATTGTCATCGGTACTACTGATGTCATCACATTTCATGGGCGATCCAATAACATGCTGGACGCCAGCTCAATTCACAAAACAATGGTGAGCTTTCAGCTTCCGTTACAGCTTTTTTTCTTTAAAATTTCTTTAAAAAAAGATGTAACGGTTTATTTTGTAAAGTCATGTCCCGTAGAGCTCTTCAGGGGTCCTGAAAATTGAGATATAAGGCACTGCTCATATTGGGCGCACATGTGAGAAAAAATTCGTTGTAACGAATAAGATAGGTATTGATTGAGGGGATTGTTGGCTCCTGGATTTGCATGACGTCGGAAAGGAATGAAATACATAGATAGACAGATACAGTAGAGAGATTGCATCGCAACCTCGGGTCCTAAATCATCTACAAATGTAGATCTAATAGACTATTGATTACACTGTCGTCGATCCTTCATCTTACTGTGGCAAGTGCTCGTTAATGAGAAGTGTTTGTTAGCTGACATATATCATTAATAATTACCC
Organism: Haemonchus placei; assembly: GCA_900617895.1. Classification (NCBI taxonomy): domain Eukaryota; kingdom Metazoa; phylum Nematoda; class Chromadorea; order Rhabditida; family Trichostrongylidae; genus Haemonchus; species Haemonchus placei. The sequence goes on from UZAF01016651.1 coordinate 57,544, forward strand.
TTGCCGCATCGCGACCGCACGCTTCCACTGATGGTTGCCTAACGTTTGCCACTCAGGGAATCTTTTTCGTACTGCTTGAAAAAATGTACTATTTTGATTTTGTTTCATTCAAAATGAACTAGTTCAAGTTCTATTTGCTCAGCCAAACTATCAACTTTCAGGGCAGATTTTGTAAATCAATATTGCTATGTACATGGGACATATTTCGTTTCCCTAAACGAATCGCTCCCATTTAACGAGTCGGAACGACGGAAAATCCCTATCAACTACTATCAATGGGTCAGTTTCAGGTTACATAGCTTCTTTGAAGCATATCCTTCATTATTGATATAGTGTACTACTTTCGCGAATCCATGCACATATTTCACGTTAGCGATCGATACCTATACAAACCATTAGCTATCTGAACATTCAAATGTTCGACAGTATAGAGAAGTCAAAGTGTAAACACAGAACAATCAGTCGTCCTCTTTTCCCCGGACGTTTTCCTAGGGTTGCTTCTATAATTCGATTTCCCTGTCTTAAAACATATTATGAAAAGGTGAAGTTGCTTACTTTCAAAGGCGCAGCGACTGCGACGCGACAGCTCGCATACTTTGTACATCTTACGGCCATGACCTGTCAGAAAAACAATGAGTTCCTTTTTGCCTACCTGCCCAACTATTGGAATTGACTTGGTCTTGAGCTTGGTTTCTCAGCGATTATTCAGAAGACCTCGAAAGAATTGTTCAGGAAATTGCTTGTTGATCCTTCAGAAACCCTCGAAATGCTTCACTGTTCTCACTACTAACTAAGTTTAGGGGATGAATACAGTTCTCCAGTACTAATAGTAATAATGGGTTTGAGATAAATTTCAGTTTAGCTTTTAGGTGCCATATATCCTTGCCGTTCAAGCGTTTCTGTTCTACATGCCACGGTTCATATGGAAATCACTTATTTCCGTTACCGGTATAGTAATGTCTGATCAATCGATAATCGATCAGTAATGAAGAAAAAGTCCCTTGACTGTTCAGGGTACGATCTGGCCGGTGCGATTCAATATGTGGACGCATTTTGGACAACGGTAAAGTCCAATGACGCAACTTTCAAAGGTGGACATCTTTTCGTCGAATCGGGGCTACGATTATTTTAATAAAATAATATATTTATTTATGATTGGTCAGCTTTCTATTCGAACTGTTTCAGCCCGCATAGCCGCGTTCGAAGGGCGTGCATCTGCCTATATATGGGATGGTTTACGGTTGGCAAGGAACAAAAACAGCCGAGACATGGCTCTCTACTATACAGTTTCCACGGTGATACAGACGTTGAACGCATGGCTTCAGGTAAGTTGGCGGTTCCAAAAATTGCGTACCCTATCCTTCTCTTTCTATCAGAGCTTTTTTCAGTGGTTATGCCTGAATGCGCTGTTGCAATCACCGCTTTACACACTTTGGGGACCCGCACTCGTTCATGATCTCATACGGGGAGACGATTGGCAGGTGAGGAAGAGGTGACGAATGAATGACCTGAAGAAATTCTCTCGTACCTCATCACTTTATTTATAAAAAAAAAACTTGGAAAACACTCCGAGGTTTATCGATTGATTTTTCTTGCGTTTATACTCTTTGCAGAGCAGCGATAGTTTGCCGCTAGAATTTCAGGCGATTTTCTGGTTCATCTTGGAATGGACAACGGTTCAATCCTTTGAACAATTTTTTAGTTTTCTCATTATTTTTCAAATCGAGTAGATAATGTAGGCCTCAGACGTGAGCGTACGCAACGCGTGTCATCGTCCAGAATTGATCGTGCGTATATTGCGTGACCAATACGTTGATAGACAAATATTAAACAATTGATGACCGTAACACTACATGCACTGCGGTCCAACATGGGTGATTTCTTCCCATGGACGCCCGCTCTTGTATTGTTTTAGAGAATGGAATGGGAGGAGTATACTTGTTATATACCGTGTTCCAGGTAACGGGACATTTCCCTCGCATTACCCATTGTGACTTCAATAGACGACGGCCAGCGAGCGTACAGGTATGTTGCGTTGTAAAATCAGAACGTTTTGAGGTCACTTTATAAATCATGGAATGCAAATATCCTACAAGCCCTTTAGGTGGACGCCCTGGTCATTCCTAACTGCTTAACAGGGGACACTCCCAAAACCCATGTGGCTTTCAAAAAAATTTCCAGAATTTAAGCTTTACTTTTGAGAACATGTTGTTTTCGAATTAATATGTACATGGCTGTTAAGTTCTTTCTGCAGCTACGGATTGACCAAAAAGAAAAGTGGGATCCTGAAAGGTCTTTGTGAGTTTTGTAGCATCGAATCGAGATCCACTCCCACCTGGTTGCTCCTCAATCCTATCCCGCCTGAAGCTTTCAGTAAAATGGTGACAACCCTTTTTTCTTTGAGGACGGCGATCCACAACAGCGATGGGTCATGAAATCCATCTATCATAAAATTATAAAGAGTTATTCGAGGATATTCAGTGACTTTTAAGATTTTCAGTTGGATACCGTACTCTGTGTATTGTCGCTGAATATTTACTATGAAAAGTTGTTCATATTTTTGTGGTTCTGGCTACTTTTCGTTGCCATCGTTTCCACATCGAATTCCATTTACTGGATTGGCAGTCTTTGTGTAAGCACAAAGGTGAGCATTTCTACTTCTAATCTCTGAAAAATCCGATTTTAGGAGAGAGTACTTTGTCAAAATTTCTTGTCTCCATTGTATGATGGACGAGATTGACCTTAGATATTCATTGGATGCAATCTTAAATCTTCCTCGATGTTCAGGCTCGTCGTATCGTGAGTATGTATTTGGCAACGGATCCCAGTAAAGATTCTAGTGGCCTGTCTACAGAGAAGTTTTTCAAAGTACTTGGACCGGATGGGCTGTTCGTTCTTCAACAAATGGCCCTCAACTTGGGTGACATCCCAGCCAGGTTTGAACTATTGCCAGTTTGCCTATAACGTTAAAAAAATTTAGACTTTGGAAAAATGTATACTTTTCAGTTACCTATCCATAGCGATGAGAAACGTGGGTGAACGTTGGATTGAAGAGGACCAGGATCACAATATGATTGTTGACGAAAAGACGCCATTGAAAAACTTCAAATCTGTTTAGCCACCTGCCTCTGCTTATCTGATAAACAATCCGGTTCTGGACCAACCCGGGCATTACTCAATCATGTTCATGTACATGTTCCACGTGATCAACGTCTTTACTTCAGGGATTTTACCGTAGTATTCGCTACGAAAGTGCCTAGCGTTGGATAACATTTTTTTCGCAGCTTTGTTCCTGTTTACTTGATGATTTCAGTTTTATCTGTCAGCAAATAAAATCCATTAGGTGATTACCATTGTGTCAGAACCCTGATATTGGCTTTATTCACCTGAATTGGAAAGGCATGAAAGGCCGTTTTTGAGGCGAAAACTTGGAAAAGCTGTCCTGGAAAAGGCCTCTACAGCAGTGGGAAGAAGACCTGATGGGTGTTGCCCTTTGATGTTCTAAAAATCAAAGAGCAGCCCGAATTTCACGCTCATTGCTCGAACCAGCATTTTCTTGGACATGGACTGATTCTGCAATAAAGCAATGCACTTTGAATATGAGACATCAGCTGATTACGGTATTATTCAATAAACATGTGTTTGGTCAGTCAGATCGAAATCTGGTTTGTTTTCAATGCTTACTTCATTGCACTTATTGCTTATGTTCGCATAAAAGGGGACCGCTCTGGCATAGACTAGTTGGCCTCGAAAAAATTCGTCCAAAAACTTCGATATACAGCAGGCAACTTCCAACTCTACCTTCCAAATCAGACTCTACCGGTAAGCCCCGACATGAAGTCCTCCTTGCTCAAGAATCAGCATCATAGCTTTTTTGAATCTAATCTTAGTGATACATCAGTTTAACTGATTATGGTCAGGTTTTGATATGTATCTGCGCTCGGGCTGAACCTTTTTTTCTGGTTGGGCTGATTGAAATGGGTCTAATGGACATTACAGCTTTTCTGCGTCTTGCTCAGATATATGAGTTGTGATAGTTCAGTCCCACAATGAACCTCAACCACTGGACAGTTTAAGCACCTAGCACCTAGCATCTATAGTACTCTCGGAAATTCTCGAACCCTAAAAGGTACTCAGGACCAAACCTTGAACTGACGGTTTCGTACTGTACCCATGAGGCTCCCAAAGCAAATGCAAGCGTGTCGCAGGACCAAACCTTGAACTGACGGTTTCGTACTGTACCCATGAGGCTCCCAAAGCAAATGCAAGCGTGTCGCTGAGGAAAAGAATTTTGTCAGAATAACTCCAGTGCACCTGAATTTCTTCCAACATCTGAATATAATTGGCTATCTTCGGCATCAAAAGAAAGCATCTATGGGGGAAGATTGGGGTTTGAAGAGGTACATGTAATATCTTGCACCTGAGGGAAACGTAGAACCTGACAAGTAACCATCCAATGGGAATACGACCCTCCAACCCGAATAAATGAAAATGGCCTTTTCGTTCCATGTCAGAACATCATTTCAAGATGTGCAAGACCACCCGATACACGGCATGTCTGGCCAAATACCATACTCATCTTCGAAAGAGGGGGAAAGAAATCATGTACAAGTAGTAGTTTTGAAATAGGATAATTTTTCAGTAGTCTGTGATTCTGCAGTGTCCCCCCTTGCTTTTTTGTTCAGGTTTGCCACAGGAATCCAGGAACAGTCGCACTCCTTCGGTCTTCTACACGAACACAACAAATTTTCATGGCTCATCTGGTTTTCTTCGTCAGCGTTATTACTCTTTCCATGGTAGGTCCCTCAAGAAATATTAGACCGACTTCGTAACTGTGAAAAGAAAAGATCGAAGCGAAATAAATACAAATAAAAATCTTTTCTAGGCTTGTAAACCTCACATGCCTATGCCGTCTTCTGTAGGCCTATTCAGCACTAATAGAACCAGTCTACTAGAAGCTCAAGTTTTGGTGAATTTAAAATCAAATTTAAGTAAAAAAACGGACCTGTTCGGCATAGTAGGTAAGTTGATTTTGTGACTATAATGATCGAATCATGAAAGAGCCTTCACTATGTATTGCCCATCTTAAGCGTTTTCGCTTAGATCGAACAACAAGAAGGAAGACGCGATCGGTATCAGAACGGTAGCTATTTGGAAAACTCTTTAAGTTCTACACCACCCACGATATGGAATGCAAACAGGTACTAATAGTCCTGTTTGCGGAATGAAGATTCAGAATATGAGCGGTGAACCTAAAAATCGAGCACTAGAGCCGAGCCTAAACTTTTTTCAAACATTTTTTTGCAGACAAATGTATCGTTGCCAGGGTAAAAGGATGTGAAGAAGCTTCCTTTCTCTCCCTCTTCCTTTCTCCTCCTCTTTGTTTTCTTCCTCCGGCTCCCATCGAAGGATCCGCTGCTTTCGGGTGTTGTCTCCGGTCCATTCTATTCACGGCATCTTAAACCACTACTCTATTTTCTTGAGATCTACCTTCACCGTCTCTTGTTTGGGACTCCACGTGGACACTTGGCGTGACCCCCCAATTTTGCTGTCGCCCTTGTCAGTGTAAAGTACTGCTCAACTTCGTGAATTTCTACCATGCAACGTGTAACGTCATCACCGGTTCCAGTACCACCACCACCATGGTCTTATCTATAAAATAAGGAGTCATTCAATAATAATGATAAATTGGATGAACATGAAAAACAACGAAAACAATTAATCAATGGAAAAATACTCGCTGTTGGAGGCATGAAATGACTATAAAATGAACAAGTTTCCAAAAACTGCAAGAGTTTGTTCTGCGGAACCACACACTGACAATCATATCCAGTTTTGAATACATTGTCTAAAATTCATTAACTGAATGCCAGTATTTTTTCAGTTCATCGTCATCGTCTGGGCACTGAGATTAGAAGGCCCATAGGCCCATCTCTCCGTGCACTAACAGTACAGGCTCTACCTACATACATATGCTCCACCTGTTTCTGAAATCTCCATTGTCGTTGAAATTAACTTTTTTCCTGACTTTAACGAGAGATTATACAAAGTATAGCTATCCATAAAAGGTGCTCAAACGAGAGATTATATGCCATAAATGATTCGCGCAATTTGCCACTATTGAGATTTCTCTGACGATTTCTGATCGAAATTTCATTTTGTTGTTTTCATTTCACTATATTTCAGAATGCTTGACTTACAAAAAATAAAAAGTTCATCTATGAGGAGTTCCTAAGGAGAATCAGTGTAATCGACAAAGTAGTCAACCATTCAATTCCGATTTCTATAGCCCCTGCACTCTAGGAAAACTTGAACAAAGTTTTCCTGACCTCGTCGCTCTTCTATTTCGAGTAAAAGAATTGTAAGTACACATGAGATGCCGTAAATAAGATAAAATATCAACCCGCTATTCTCCTGCAATGGTTTCAGAGGATATCAGGAATCAGACTGATAGGAGAGGATATAAGGAATCAGACTGATAGGATACCCCCGTTTCTCTTTGGCATCATCAAGCTACACCCTCCAAAATAGATGCAATTCAGGTTAATACTCTAATTGAACGTATTCACCACTCGAATATTCACTCTCAGGAAATTCTCAACAATTCTTCAATTTGTTCAGCACTAATAAATCAACTGTCAGTAAACGATCGTACTTTGGACAGTGCGTTCATTATGCAAATACACGAGTCCTTGCCCTATTGACATTGCTAAAAAGGTCGATTTCGAAGGTAAATAGCCTGAAGGGTTCTGACAAATGCAAAGTCGAGCTTCCGTAGCCCATATCTCTTCAATACGGATCTCACAACTCTTGGCTTCCACAAAAGTATAACAGGACTGTATGAAACCGGTTAGCCACAATATTCATTTCCACAGATCCCACAGGGCCAAATATCCCAGACAATCGTAAATAACCAATATTTTTCGGAAGATAAAAGGTCTATTTTGACTAATGAATGTCAATCCAAGGTCGGAGCGCAGTGCGCTACTCCTTCCCTGAGAAAATGGCTGTAGGGATGGGTGCTCCGGGATTTCATCATTGTCCACACGGAACTACATCGTCCCAACGGCCCGTAGCAGTATGAATTCCAGGCTCGACCCCTGGAAATGATCTTGATCATTGAAAATGATGGTAACAGCCTCTTCAGAACACAGAGTTTCATTATAGTTCCTGAGTTGTTTTTGGAGGAGAAGGGGTTTTGATATGGTCGAAGTTCATCTAGCTAATTTCAATCACTCTGTTTGATGATCACCCTTTTTACACTTCTAATCACAAGTCAAAGTCCCATCAATTGACTCTATAATGCGCTATCATTTCGATAACGATTCGATGAAGGAAGTTCTTGTGCCTGTTCAAATATTCGAGACTATTCACCATAAATTCAAGTTATTCGGCGAAACACAAAGGTCTCTATGAGACTTATCACTCGGCAGTCTGTCATGATGACGTGCCGCACCCGTCACATTGCATTTTCGCTCAATCCCTCTTATCTTCAACAATTGTTTACTCTTCTTATTTTAGTGTTTTTCATAGTTTTTCCCTACCACGTACCTCCACTTGTGCTGTTTCTTTTATTTGCAAATGCACTTCAGATGGATTACCGGGGTTTTCGTTCTCCTTCCTGCACCTTTCCCTAGCCCACCATTTCTCATCAGAGAACGTTCTGTCGAGCTTCCGTTCACCACTGATTGGGTAAGATTATCGTTAGATTAGTTGTATTACGACAAGTTGATTGCGAATTCGTAGGATGTCCTAGACAAGTCGATTGAGGCCACTATATGCTTTTTCTTTTCATCTTACTACTACTATATTTAGATATCGCTTATAAAACACATGAGTTGATATATAGCTCGCAATTATTCCTCCTACTTGGCCATTAATTACAAAGTGATTTTTTTTNTTTTTTTTCAATTCATACACAAAGTTATTTCCATATATCATTTGTCTTTCGAAAGAAAAAACGAACGAAAGTCTGACCGTTTAAGAAGAAGTTGCCTTTTCAACAGTTACAGCGCAACTCCAACAAAGGAATCACTCAAAAATTGTGTGAAGACTTCACTGAATGAAGATTTCCTTCTGAGCTTGCAACGTTCTTTATTTTGAACTTTTCCAAGTAGAGCTTCCTGCAAATGAAGTGCTAGTATTGGTGAGACTGACCATGAGAAGAACAACAGATGAATCTCATCCTCGAATTCATGGATTACAAGCTTGAAAAAGCAAACGAAAAGGCTAGGTTTGGTTAGTCAAAGAACTGCACCTAGAGCTTCAGACTCACTCCATGTCTTCATGTGACTGGACTTCGGGCAGCGAAGGAATTCCCATAATAGTCTCCACGTATGGGCTTCCATAAACCTCCTGGTTGTAATTTTATGTGATTTGTTTTGAACCCTCACGGTTTTGAGATTAAAACTCCACTAGCTAAAGTTTCGGCTTTGTCGCCTTCCTGATTAAACTGATGTGGATCTTATATTCTTAATGTCACTGAGTACAAAATGAGAAGCTGTCCTAGGAGCAATTAGAGATGCTCCCCTTCATCTGGTCTAACAGAATTTAACCTAACACCGTACCAGAGACGTGCTTTTCCAAACCAAATGACTCGGTTTTGATGGCAAGCCTCCAAGCTCCTCTCACGGTGTTTATGATGGTCAATCCTGCCCTTGCCCTCGATGTTTTACTGAACAGTAAGGACTCCGTAGTGATATAAGCTGATTCTGTGTAGAGAAATATCTCTATGCTGCTATGGCGACAGGAAAGGGCAATGGCATATGCTGGAACGGTCGCCGAGTCGAAGCTGCACATTTGCAAGGATGCGGAAAGTGCATTTCAGAACGCTCTATGGGGCTCCATTCTGAGGCTGACGCTGTTTTCCCGAGAAGACGGAGTCTTCTTATGTTCCCCTCTCCTCAGTGATTCATTTGAAGCTTGGGTCTCCTCAATCAAACTTCGTATTATTTCAGATACAGACGAGACGTACATCATTCTCTCCTGGGTCGTCTAAAAAGATGAAAGCACTTGAGCGCTCTTTATTTTACATCTACTGCCACTGCATAGACCAGATCCGCTTCCAACACTGCTATAACTCTGATGGGACTTCGTAACGGGACTTGGGAGTAAAGGGATGGGGATTTCGTAGGGTAACCAGGAGGCCCAATCCCGATCACCTATTATTTCCAGAAGTATTTCTGAATTTCAACAATCTAAATTCAAATATGTATCCAATTTTGAAACTATCGGCCCAGCCAGTCTTCTCGTACTTACATCTTTAATTTTTTGAGCATATGAACGCATCAAAGATTAGACGGNTTAGATATTTTTAAGTGTTTGCTTCTCATCATTGAAAGTGCATTGAAGCGGATTAGATCGTCGTCGAATGGTGTTATCAGCCGCGGTCGGCAGTCGATCGTCCTCCAGGAGACCTCATTCGATTTTCAAACGAACTTCTTCTTTGATCGTCCAGCCGGGATCGATAGTCACTGTTGATCCATTTTAGCCAGCTAAGCAAAGCAGTCGGCGACTAGTTTAGAACAAATCGCTCTTCAACATTCGTCTAGATGCTATCAATCACCATCGGAACCATTAAGCAGCCAAGTGATGAAAAACGCTCGTAGCCTATCGTGTTACGAGGAGGAGCCGCTTCATCCTCACTTTTCTTCCTTCTTTCGACCTCAGCTTCCCTGAGGACGAAATGCACTTTCAGTGGTGGAAGCCAGAGCCCTAGCCACTTCTACGTGAAGCTGTTCAGTGGACTGCCGCGTTTTGTTTATTCTGTACTGTTTTTCTCCAATACAGTATAAGGTTTCCTGATTCTGAATGTTTGTTCAGACTGCCCGAACGTCTCCAATTGCCACTATTTTGAAGGTGTTTATATACATGGACACAATAGTCCGCTATGAGGTAGGCGTGGCCAAAATTGCTTCTCAAAGGCGTGTGTTTTGACGTCTACGTGACAGGGGAGCAAAATCCGAATGTCTTTCTTTCATCCTGCTATTCTCCTTATTGAAATCGATGTCATATCACTCCGAACTGTTCTTGAATTCAATTATGACCATGTTGCTCTTCGTAGTGACCTATTGCTTGCTTATTTTGACTTTGTGGCAGACAATAACTTACCCGAGCCTGAGGATCAGGGAGTTGAGGGAGCTCCCGTCAGAAGTTGTAGTATAATGCAGACTTGGACGCATCTTTCAATGGCAAAATGAATTTCCAGAATTCTCTCCCGTGGCACAGCGACGGCTCCTCGGTTTTCATCTAGCCATCATCGCAGCCATCGTTGCACTTTTGACGGGGCAAAATAAATTAGGAAACAGAAAATCAGATCATGGGCGGGCGCGAGTAGAGAAGGAGGGCAAGAGCTGCTGAGGGATAGAATTTACGAGGCAGGATTCGAAGCCGCTTCTCATCAGACTGTCATTCACATAATAGATTGCCTAGGAATGTGAGGAAATGTCACATAATAGAATCACCTTCATAC